>CAUYOR010061346.1:0-17426 GCA_963573925.1 Callimico goeldii | reverse complement strand
TTTTTTTTTTTTTTGAGACGGAGTTTCGCTCTTGTTACCCAGGCTGGAGTGCAATGGCGCAATCTCGGCTCACCGCAACCTCCGCCTCCCGGGTTCAGGCAATTCTCCTGCCTCAGCCTCCTGAGTAGCTGGGATTACAGGCACGCGCGACGGTGCCCAGCTAATTTTTTGTATTTTTTTAGTAGAGACGGGGTTTCACCTTGTTGACCAGGATGGTCTCGATCTCTTGACCTCGTGATCCACCCGCCTCGGCCTCCCAAAGTGCTGGGATTACAGGCTTGAGCCACCGCGCCCGGCCCTGAAGATTAAACTATTAAGCAGAGTACCTGTTACATCCTTTGTTCTGAAGAAACATTAGCTGCTATTGGTGCGGGAAAAAAAGAAAAATATTTTGGTGTCCAAGTTTAAACACTGACTATGCTACAGCAAAAGACTTCTATTGTCAGTAGATATTAACAGACACCTACCTGGCATAACAACCCATACCCCATTGGTCAACCAAAAGCAGACAATGCTTAACCTAAAGGTTTAGGAGGATAAAAGACTCACTGAACTATTCAACTAAATTTCTAGTCACCTTCTTAATAGGTCCTCCTTCTTCCAACTCCTATCCACAACTCTAACTATTCATACAAACTGGCTCAAATGCCACTTCCTCTGTGGAATCTTCCCAAGCACCCAAGGCAGAAGATGTTGCTTCCTCAAAAGAACGCACAGCAGCAGTTTGTACAGTGCTGTACCTTTCTTGTTGCAATAGAATTTATTTTTGTATTTATCACTTCTAAACTAGGAATGCCCTAAGGGCAGGGACTTGGTTGTAGACTCATCCTAGCATGCCCACTTAGTATTTGATAGAACATCTACTCATAGGAGGTGTTCAATAACCTTCACTTGAATGAAAGAGCGAATAATCGGTAGATGGCTGGAAGGATGAATGCATAAATGTGATTCAAGGGATTTTAACTTATCAGGATTAAACAACTTCAAAAACTTGCCAAATCATTCCAACTTTACACTGCTGTTACGTTTTGTTCTTCTTGATAGCTTTTCTTCTTCACTATAACAACAACAACAAAGACTGAAAAAGAGTTTAAATGATGCCCTCTAAAGAGTATAGTGAACATATTAAAAAATAATAAATTTTACCTTTCTTTCAAAAATTGGCTCAGTATAGTGGGACTGGGCTGTCCAATACTTTAAGGGAATGAGAGAGTCAGAATAAGAGATGGGAAAATACTTTGCTATTTTTTGTGTGAGATTTTTGAATTTGAGATTATAATTTAAATATAGTAAAATGCACATATCTTAAGTCTGTAGTTTGATTGGTTTGGGCAAGTGACTTTACCCATATAACCCATGCCCCTATCAGAATGTAGAACATTTCCATCAACCTGTAGAATTATCTCTTGCTTCTTCTCAACATTCTTCCCTTCCCTCCACAACCAGAAGCAATTACTGATCTGATTTTTTCACCACAGATTAGTTTTAGCTATTCTGTAACTTTATATCTATGGAATCATACAGTATAAAGTGTTTTGTGTCTGGCTTCTTTCATGTCCTTTAATGCTTTTGAGATTTATCCATGCCATTACATGTATCAGCAGTTGGTTCCTTTTTATTACTGAGCTGTGTTCTACTGTATGGATATAACAGATTGCTTATCTACGTTCTTGCTGGTGGACACCTGGATGTGATACTGTGATATAATAAGAAATGTGTATTTGTTCCCTGCCCCTGGTTCCTCGCATAGAGTTCCCAAAACTCTAGTAATTTCCTGAGCAAGAAGGATGCTAAGTGCATCTTTTGTTCTAATATTTGGTCTGTGGCCCCAGTTTCTGACAGAGTTGATAATCCCTTGGAACTTCCTGGGTATTGATAAGACTGTCTTTTGTTCTAATGAGGTGACTCTTGGTGGGCTCCTGGATGGGGACTGGTCACCAGAAAGACCAGGCCATGATTAGAAGCCTGGAACTTTCAGCCGCACTATCCCATCCTCCAGGAAAAGGAGGGGGCTGGAAAATGAATTACTAAATGCTCAGCCTATGTGATGAAGCCTCCATAAAAATCCCTAAATTGGCCAGGCGCGGTGGCTCACGCCTGTAATCCTAGCACTTTGGGAGGCTGAGGTGGGCATGTCACGAGGTCAGGAGTTCAAGATCAGCCTGCCCAAAATGGTGAAACCCTGTCTCTACTATAAATACAAAAATTAGCCGGGTGTGATGGCAGGCGCCTGTAATCCCAGTTATTTGGAAGGCTGAGGCAGGAGAATCACTTGAACCCAGGAGATGGAGGTTGCAGTGAACTGAGATCCCATCATTGCACTCTAGCCTGGGGGACAGAACAAGACTCCATCTCCAAAAAAAAAATCCCTAAACTACAGGGTTTGGAGAGCTTCTGGGGTGCTATACACATGGAGGTGATGGGAGGATGCAACACCCAGAGAGGGCATGGAAGGTCCATGTCACTTCCCACATAACTCACCCAGACTACTTCTTTGGTTGTTCACCTGTATCCTTTAAAATATCCTTTATAATAAATTGATAAATGTAAGTGTTCTCCAGAGTTCTGTGACATGCTCTAGCACAACCTGAGAAGGGGGTTGTGGTAACCTCCCACTTGCAGCCAAACTGGTCAGAAGTTGTGGGTAATCTGGGAACCTGCTGCTGGCAACTGGTATATCAAGTAGGGCACAGTCTTGTAAGACTGAGCCCTTAATCCATGAGAGAGCTGCTCTAACTCTGGTTACTGTCGGAAGTAAACTGAACATAGGCTATCCAGCTACTGTCAGATAACTGGTCAGTGTGGGGAAAATCCACACATCTGGTCACTATACTCTCCGTGTTGAGGAAAAGGAGGGGGCTGGAAAATGAGTTAATAAATGCTCAGCCTATGTGATGTAAAACTCTGTGTTGAGAGTAGGAGAAAATTGATTTTTTTCTACCATACACACTGGGCTTTTACAGTTTTTGGCTATTCTCAATAAAGTGGCCATGAACATTCCTTTTTTTGTTGTTTCCTGAGACAGTTTCACTCTTGTTGACCAGGCTGGAGTGCAATGATGTGATCTTGGCTCATTGCAACCTTCACCTCCTGGGTTCAAGTGATTCTCCTGCCTCAGCCTCCCATGTAGCTGGGATTACAGGCGCATGCCACCATGCCCAGCTGATTTTTGTATTTTTAGTAGAGATGGGGTTTCACTATATTGACCAAGCTGGTCTCAAACTCCTGACCTCAGGTGATCCACCTGCCTTGGCCTCCCAAAGTGCTGGGATTATCGGCATCAGCCACTGCACCTGGCCGAACATTCTTACATATACCTTCTGTAGGTATATACTTTCCATTTCTCTGGGATAAATATATAGAAGTGGAATTGCTGCCAAAAATTCTTCAGAGTACTTGTACTATTTTCTACCCCCACCAGCAATCACTGAGAGTTCTATATTCTCCCCAACATTTGGTATTATCAATTTTGTTAATCTTAGCCATGCTAGTGGGTAGGCAATAGTATCTCACTTTGCATTTCCCTGATGACTAATGACAATGAGCACTTTTTCATGTGCTTTTTGATCAGTGATATTCCCTATTTTATGGAATGTCTGTTCAAATCTTTTGCCATTTAAAAATTTTGATTGCCTTCTCTTAATTATTCTATAATTGAATAATTCTTTATATATTCTGGACATAAGCCTTTTGTCAAATATAGGTGTAACAAATACTTATATACTTGATGTTATCTTCTGATGAGCAGGTGTTTTTATTTTTGATGAAGTCCAGTTTATCAGCTTTTCAATGGTAGTGCTCTCTGTGTCATAAGATAAATAGCAAATATATTTTTATGTTGTCCTTTAGAAGCTATAATGCTTTAGCTTTTAAGTTTAGGTCCCGATTCATCTCAAGTTAATTTTTGTCTGTGGTCTAAGGTAGGAATCAAAGTTCTTTTTTATTCTGCATGTGGAGAAACACCTTTCCCAACACCATATGTTGAAGACACTTTCTTTTCCATTAAATCACTTTGGCATCCTCATCAAATTTGACCACATATGTATAGCTCTATTTTTGGACTCTGACTGGATCAGATCCAATTGGATTCCATTGATCTATATGTCTATCCTTTTGCCAATAACCCACTGTCTTGATTCCAATAGCTTTAAAGTAATTTTCAAAGATAAGTAAGTCCTAATTGTACATTTTCAAGATTATTTTGGCTATTCTACATCCTTGCATTTACATATAAATTTTAGAATCAGCTTGCCAATTTCTATTAAAAAGAGAATGCTGAAACTTTTAGTTTATGTGGTCACAACTGCTAGCAGTCCACAAGTAATCAATAACCAGGGAAACAAACAGCATTTCGACTAAAAGAAAAACTTTCAAAAAAGAAGAAAAACTTTCAAGTCATCATTAATTTCACTGGTGAAAACAAGAACATTGAAATTTCCAGCAAACCTTTTATAAACAACTTCTGTTTGTTTCTGTAGTCATAAACCATGAACTATAATCAATCTTTTTGTGAAAACTTTTAGGTAGGAATTGAATTTAGATACCAGATTTCTGGATGTTCATCACAAAATAGGGAAAGATCATTTTGGTAAGCTATTCTGTTAAAATAATGGAAAGCTAATCTCTCTCAAAGAGAAAAGCCAGAAGTATTAACTTCCCTCTTCTTTCCAATGTATTTACTGCCTTTGTATACATATGTCTAAAATTTGGATCTTTCCCTATACATATGTCTAAAATTTGGATCTTGTTTCCTACTGGAAACAAGAAAAAAATAAAAATAAATGAAACGTGGATCTTACTTAGCTTTCAAACTGTCCATGTATTTATCACACAAATTGTCATATCTGGTTTTCAGATTTTCAAATTTGAGAAATACTGTATAGAAACTGTACTTACTGGGAGATATTTTTTATCAAATACTTTCTAGGTCTTCATATCCATGACTCAAAGGAAAATCTCCAAGCATTCGATATAAAAAGAGGTAGGAAGACCGGGCACAGTGACTCATGCCTGTAATCTTAGCACTTTGGGATGCCAAGGTGGGTGGATCACCTGAGGTCAGGAGTTCGAGACCAGCCTTGCCAACATGCTGAAACCCCATCTCTTCTAACACAAAAACTAGCTGGGTATGGTTGCACATACCTGTAATCCCAGCTACATGGGAGGCTGAGGCAGGAGAATTGCTTGAACCTGGGAGGCAGAGGTTGCAGTGAGCTAAGATGGCCCCATTGCACTAAAGCCTGGGTGACAAGAGTGAAACTCTGTTTCAAAAAAAGAGAAAGAAGTAAAAGGAAAACATACATTTCTGTCTAGGCTCTTCCCGCCCACTCCATTCAGTGTGGGAAAGGACAGAAAGTCAAGACAGGTCTGAAGGTGGGTAAGTGGCAGTTTGCAACCTTCCAAATTAGTCCAGACATCCCAGCTGTGGCACTGGCAATATGCCAATACACATTTCTACCAAAGACAGCAGTGGTTACTTTCAGAGGCATTATATTAATGATTGATCTCAAGAAAAATTATAAAGCAGGCACATCTTTATCCTGTTCCAACCCTGTTCTCAGAGCCTCTTTCACAACTTTGTCTTCTATCCCAGGCCCAACCAGGGTCTAGTGACCTTATTATATTTAAAGTATTTATGCCCAAATCTATTCAGACACTATGATGTAAACATCTCTTTGCTGAGATGGACAGTGAATGGTCTTCCTTAAAATAAAGTCTTTCTTACAAGGAAAAAAACACAAGACTAAATATTACTCCTATTTTCTTTTCTTTTCGAGACAGAGTCTTGCTCTGTCACCTAAGCTGCAGCGCAGTGGTGTCATCTTGGTTCACTGCAACCCCACCTCCCAGGTTCAAGCCATTCTCCTGCCTCTGCCTCTGCTTCCCAAGTAGCTGGGATTACAAGCACCCTCCACCATGCCCGGCTAGTTTTTGGGTTTTTAGTAGAGACGGGGTTTCACCATGTTGCGTGTTGGCCAGAATGGTCTCAAACTCCTGACCTCAGGTGATCCACCTTCCTCAGCATCCCAAAGTGCTTGGATTACAAGGTGTGGGCCACCATGCCTGGTCTGCTACTCCTATTTTCAAAGCAACAAAAACTTCATTATGCAAGGTTGCCTTAAACAATAAAGTGAAAATGGTTAGAAAGTATCCTTTAGAGAGAGATTTATATTCAAAAAGGAACATCTTCTTGACCAAAATGAGGCAAAGGAGCCATATATATGTGTGTGCAGAAATCACCATAAGGATATGGCATTTAAAAATTAATTTTAAAATTTATTTTCTTACACATGCAGGTTACACAGTTACAGTGTCTGAAGCTGTTAGGGCTTTTAATGATCCCACCACCCAAGTAGTGACAAAGTACCCAGTAGGTAGTTTTTCAACCCTTCTTCTCCCTCTCTCTCAGCTCTAGGTCCCCAGTGTCTTTTATTCCCATATTTATATGTACCCAATGTTTAGCTCCCACTTATAAGTGAGAACATGCAGTATTTGATTTTCTGTTCCTATGTTCATTCACTTAGGATAATGACCTCCAGCTGCATCCATGCTGCTGTAAAGGACATGATTTTGTTCTTTTTATGGCTGTGTAGTATTCCTTGATGTATATGTGCCACTTTTTCTTGATCTAATCCACTTTTGATGGGTATCTGGGTTGATTTCATGTGTTTGCTATTGTGTAGTGCTGTGATAAACACAAAAGTGCAGGTGTCTTTTTGGTAGAACAATTTATTTTCCTTTGGGTATATGCCCAGTAATGAGATTCTTGAGCAGAATGGTAATTCTATTTTAGTTTGAGAAATTTAAAAATTAAATTTAAATTTTTTTAAAATTTAAACTGGGGATTTCCTCAGGGGCTGAACTAATTTGCATTCTCACCAGCAGTGTGTTTTCCTTTTCTCTACAATCTCACCATTACCTATTAATTTTTGGCTTTTCAATAAAAGCCAAATACAACATTTCTTAAGGAAGACATTTTAACCTTTTTTAGTGACAGGTGTTTCTACCTGTAAGAATTTAGAACTCTAACTTACATATTAAAAGAAATAAAGGGAGAGTCTGCTAAACTACAAAGTGACCTCATTATCACTCACCAGTGCCCAGAATTTAGCATACCAAAATCATTAGAAGCAGGTCCTGTGAAGATTAGTTACAACAAGTACTAAAAGAAACTCAAGCTCATCATCAGGGTCACACATATAAATGAACCTGCTAGAGGAAAAGGGCATGAAACCATCCTATGGACTTTTCTTAGCACACATTCTTGCTATAATTTTTTGACCTATTGATTATATTGTCTTGAGTCACTACCTTGAAGTCTTATGTATAATTTTAATAGCCAGAATGATTTTACAGGCATTTAATATTCAGTGCCCCCTTTTAAATTCTTACGGAACTAAATTACTCGATTACTATGTATAAAACTAAATTTGTAATCAGTCACCTATAGATTCCAAATACTTCCCTTTAACTCTTAACTTCAAACACAGTTTAACTCTTAGAGATCACTGGAATATCACACATATTCTAACCAAACAACACACTGAAGGAGATGTGGAGGCCCCAGGGAGTCCAGGAGGCAGTAAATACTACTGGCTAAACCAAGGGCTTTGAAGTCTGATACTCAAGTTTAAATATTGTCTCCACTACATGCTAGCTTTGTGACCTTCAACAGATTACTAAACTTCTCTGCAACAGTTCTCTTTTATGTTAAAAAGGAGTTTTATCTATCACATACAGTTGGCTTGGGGATTAGCTCATTTTTGTAAAGTACTTGGTATAGGGTCCTGTACACAGTGATGAAATGCTCTCCTTGACCAAACTTTGGTCAGGCTCTTCTAAATCCTCATCTCAACTAAGCCTTGACCGTTGGACTTGTGTGTCCCTCTTTACATACCCCAGTTGTAACAAGAATCTTACAAAGTCAGTTTAGTGAAAACTCCCCTGATACTGAGATCACCCTCAATATCTGATCAAATTCCTCACTGCCACCATTGGTATCTTATCACCTGGCCAACCTGCAGCAAGAATCCTGTTAATTCTGTTTAACCAGAATCCCCTTACTCGTGACGTTTCTTTCCTCTTAATTTTTCATCCATTGACCCCCCCCAACCCTACCCTGCTCTCTGTTTGGAATTAAGAATCCCCACTTGTCCATGCTCTCTATTTGGAATTAAGCCCAGTTCTATACTGCGATCCCTTCCCCTATTGCAGCTTTTCCTGAATAAAATCTGTTTTTACCATTTTAACCACTATCTCTGATTTTTCTTTAACAGTTTTTGGCCCATGATTCAGATATGGATCTGAACCACCATTGGACCCCTGGACACAATAACCAATCTCTCAGCACACACCAAGACTTTGCCTACAGTCTGCTTGCTTTCTGGGTATCTGGTGGTGAGAGACACCAGTATCCAGTGCTCCAGATAAATGTTCATTGAAGCACAGTGAGGACAGATTTTGATTAAGGTTCTGATTACATTGTCTGAAGCTGGGTCAGAGGCCCAGACTTCTTGGTTTGAAAGGCATCTACTCAGCTAGAAGTCTTTCTTTCTGGGGTTCACTGTGTCAAGCAGACATTCACTGCCTGACTCCTGAGCTTGGCTCTTGGCTGGAAAATTTTTCCTGGAGTTTTGTCTCCTGGGATGAGGACTTTCCCTAGCTGTTTTTTTCCAGTGGGGATCCACTCCCCAACTCCTGGGCTGGAATTTTTTCCCTGCTCTTTATGAGGCCTCTCTGTTTTGTATATTTAATCCTGCTTCTCCTATGGCAACTTCTCAGTTGAAACCTCACCTTCTCAAACTTCTGCTTTGCCACAATAATTCTAATACTGTCTGCTTGCTTTCTCACTGGCAAAACCTTACCAAAAAGTCTCCTCAACTATGGTGGCCCTTCTGGGGCTCCTGGTATATCCCCAAATTAGTCCATCTAAAAAGAGCCCTAGAGCAAAAAAACAAAATTTTTAGATGCACAGTGGTCTGCTTATTTCACTTCGTATCAGGAAGCCAAAACAGCTAAATAATTGAAGTCTCATTCAACTATTGAGGCTTTTTAAGACTGTCTTTAGAAAAAAATTTCTGACTCAGTAAAGTTCCTAGAGCTCTCAACAGCACCTCCAAATTCTCCTCCCAGCTCTCTTTTATAGCTTTCTCTCCCAGAGTCTCTTCCACCATCTGCCCCCTCCTCCACCCCTCACCTCCCTGTAACCATAAGGTTCACTGGCCTCCATCTCCTTTAGATGAAGCCCAGGATCAGCCAGTACCTGTTCTTAAATAGAAGAGAGAACATTTAAACCTTGGTCTAGATCGGAATTACATCCTATCACTAAATACTTTCCTTACCATAGAAAGGAAACGGAAAGGTTTGTTGAAAATTTAGAATCATTCTAGGTGCGTATTCTCTGGGATTCCCTGACTTAAATCAATTTATATGCCTGTTAGTTGGCCTTAGAAATGCCTCCCTTTGCTTTGTAAAAGCTAAATGGACCACTATTTCTGACAATCTTCAAGGGTCTCAGGCTACCCTGATACCCCGAGAGAAGCAAGAAATTACTAGGAGCCATCCATCAAATCTATCTCATTAAAATTGACTGGTCACATATCTAACATTGAAAATAACAAACTAGTGAAACTGTGGCTATCACCGTCAATTAAAGACAACATGGAAAGACCATTCGGGGGTGGAACTTACTTTCCAAACAGCCTCTGCTCAAGCTATGCAATCTTTGTAAATGGTTTCAGGCCAGAGCTCCATGACACATTACAGAAAAATAATATTAACAAAATGTATACATATCTAGGCTCCGGACATTAGCCCAATAATACAGTAATAGTATTTCAAAAACATTGGAAAACACACAATGCAAGCTTATGGCACTGCAGTTAAGACAACTAGAAAAACCTGCAAAATTTAACTCACAGCAAGATCCACAATGAAGGCTCCCAGTGATCTCAACAATGTGCCGATATTGTGAGGAAAAAGACACTGGTCCTGGAAATGCCCCATGCTCAAGAGGAGGGAAAAACCCTAGTTCCCCCTCACCAGAGAATTGTGTATTTTCCTCCAGAGAAGTAAATGTCCCAATGCCCTCAACTACCACTAAACTTGATTGAAGAAAAAAATGTTACAAGTTAAAGGGCATCCTACCACGTCTCTCATCAATACCAGGGCAACACATTCTATCCTCAATACCTCATTTCGTGTCCCATTCCCCAGAGTCACCAAACTTTACCAGTGGTGGGTTTTGATGCTTTGCCCCGAGCTCATCCTCATAGTTCTTTGGGACCTCTTTAAGGTCAAGATAATTTTCTACTCAGCCACTACCCCAGTAAACCTGTGTGGAAAGTATCTTCTCATGGATGGAGGTATAAAAATTCCTGCCAGACTCTTTCTACAGGCCCCTGAGTTTTCTCTTCATGTCTACGTCCCCTAATGATTTTGTCTGACTTCCCCCAAGCAGACAGTTCCTTTGCCCACTTCGACCTATCTACTTAAAATGAAGATGTTAAAAATACTAATAAATAAAATAAAAAATAAAAAGAAGATGTAAGCAAATTATTAAAATTCTCTAAGATATATGGGATACAGAACCCATATAAGATAGAAACAGATCCTTCCCTGCCTCTCCCCATGATGCCCCAATATCATTTAAAACCATAAGGACTAAATGTTGCTTCCCTGATAATGAAAGAAAGGCCTGTTAGACATAAGTCCCCATTTTTTTTTGAGACCAAGTCTTGCTCTGTCACTAGGCTGGAGTACAGTGGCACAATCTTGGCTCACTGCAACCTCCACCTCCTGGGTTCAAGCAATTCTTCCGCCTCAGCCTCCCGAGTAGCTGGGACCACAGGCACGTGCCATCATTCCCAGCTAATTTTTTTGTATTTTTAGTAGAGACGGGGTTTCACCATGTTGGCCAGGATGGTCTCAATCTCTTGACCTCATGATCTGCCCGCCTCAACCTCCCAAAGTGCTGGGATTACAGGCATGAGCCACCATGCCCAGCCTAAGTCCCCACTTCTAATCTATGTATTACTCCCATTTGGTTATTAAAAGTCAGGTGGGAAAGGATATCAGTTCCTTTCAAAGATTTATCAATAACATTGTCAAATCAAGATTTCCCTTGGTGCCTAATCCTAACACTATCCTGTCTGTTATCTCTTCCAACAAGCAATATTTCATGGTGATCAATTTGTGTTCTGCCTTTCAAAACATTCCCCTTCATAAAGAATCTCACTACTTCTTTGCCTTCACCTGGGAAAACAAACAATACACCTGGACTGTTATGCCCCAACAATTTACTAAGGCCCTACATATTTCTCATGCACCTATTTGATGGACTTAAAATTCCCAGGAGACGCTACTTTAATCCAGTATGTAGACGGCCTCCTCCTAAGCACTTTCAGTTATGACAACTCCCTTTAGGACACTGAATACTTTCTTAAGGCAACAGCAAGAAAGGACCACAAAGTTTCTAGAGGAAAAGTTTAATTATTCTGTGTGTTCGATATCTGGGTCATGGTATTTCAGCTGCAGGTAAAATTATCTTCACTGGCAGAGCTTCTACTATTCATCATTTTCCTCTTCCTGAAACAAAATAACTGAGAGGTTTTTGGATCTTGTGGGCAATTAAAGGATGTGGATACCTAATTTCTCATAGAGTGGTGATTGCCTCACTCCTCTATGCCATAATTAGGGAGTCATCCCCAGACCCAATAGTCTGAGACCCTTTATCCAAAAATGCTTTTGAACCTTTAAGGTTCACAGGCTGCGCTATGACTTTTCCTTATCTGAGATTAGTCTTCTCTTACATTTTTCTGTCCCTAAATTTAGGAGCGCCTTCTTCTCCCCCAGTTCTGCCTTTTCCTTATCTCCTAGCAAGACTATTTTATCCACAGAACCTCTGTCAAGCCTGGGGTGGACTAGTCACCACTTCCTACAACACCACAAACTGAGGGTACTGTCCTCCCTTTACTGTGGGCACATCTGGCATTTCCAAGATTCCTGTGAGCAATCAAAATTCCTGTTTTGCTATAACCTTCCATCTCTTTTCTTCCATTTTAAACCAGACAAATACCCATTATGAGAAAAAACCCTGAATATACTCCAGTCTATCCTTGCAAGGGTCATGTCCACTCCCATCATAATCTTACCATCAGTTCTTTTCTGGGAACAAGCATTTGTCATTACACTTCTCCAGCCATCATTAAATCCAACATAAAGCCTCCAAGCCATTACAGGTTCCCGGGCATCCCTCATGTGAATAGAAGTGTCCCCATTTCCCCTCTCGGCCTAATTTCTCTGACCCAAGCCAACAACACATAGTCCATCTCCAACAAATCCTTTGTCAATCATCAAAATGTTTATTCTTTGGTCACCTTCAGCCATCAGATAATTATCTTATGACTCATGACTCCTGGCTAGCTCCCAGTGATTCTTATGTTGTCTGTGGAACTCAAACCTATTAGCTGCTACCAGACAATGAGAATGGATCTTGCTAACTCTCTCGTCTTACTAATCTCTTCATCTACTTGATTCCTCACAATTTGTTTCCTTTTTCAAAGTTATCTTTAAAACTATCACCCATGCCTTCCAGCTCACCTCACTCTCACTCTAAGAGCAAAAGAGGCATCCAGAACCTCATAGGTTCTGTTGTAGGTGATCTCAGTTACTCAGGTGGTGACTTAGAAGAGATACAGGAACTGCGCATAAGTTCTACCCATGATCTCAAGACCATTATTACCAAGTCTCAACAGATGGCTCAGCTGGTCCTTACTGAAAAGGAACTGAACACAAGATGGACTTAGACTGCTGAGAGAAAAGAATAATGCTTTATTTCCTTAAACAAAAGGAGCAACTGACAAGATGCCCTCCTTGACCAAGCTTTAGTTGGAATCCTCTTCTCAACTAGGCCTTGACCTTTGGTTTCAGTTTTGCATAGCGCAGTTGTAGTAAGAAACTTGCAGTTAACTTTAGAGAGAACCCCCTACCCTCAGTAACTGCTCTCCCTCAATATTTCATCACCCTTAGTATCTAATCAAATTCCTCATCCCTGCACTCTCCAACAACCCCCTTGGTATCTCATCACTCAGCCTGTCTTCAGCAAGGATCCTTTTAGGTTGGCTTAACCAGAATCCCCACACTCCGTAAGTTTTTTTCCTCTCCGTAATTTTTCATCCACTAATGCCATCTTGCTCTTTGGCTATAAATCCCCACTGGTCTACATTGTATTCAGAATCAAGCCCCGTTGTCTACCAAGGTCTCTCTTCCTCTATCGCGATAGTTCCTGAATAAAATCTGTTTTTATCCCTTTAGCTACTGTACTGTCCAGCTCTACAGTACTATTTTCTTTTAAAAATAGTAAGCATTCAATACTTTAAAGTTACTAACATTATCAAGGTTGTCAGTTTTACTATTAGCTAGAAAAAGCTATGTTGAGTAGGTCAGACCTGGTGTGTTGTTTAATATTACTTAAATTACTTATGTTTTGCCTCCAGCTTCCTCATTAGAAAAACCTGCATCTAGTTACTCCCTCTAACTCCTCATAGGACCTTAAAAAAATCAGTTAAGCAATTTGAAGTCTGTAACACAGCTGGAAAACATTGCTTCTGTTACTCTAATTCAGCAAATTACCTCCTATGGTGTATTAAATATTCCTTCTTCTGCTCTGTAAGAGTTAATTCACTTCTCATTGGTGAGAATGTTTCACAGGCTTATGAAGCAGCAAGGTGTTACAGAGATAACACAGATTTTGGTTCTAACTTTGCCACCTACTAGCTAAATTATGTTAGACAATTATATATTACCTCAGTCTCTTTGTAAACTGTAAGTATATATTATAATCATATGCTACAATTATTTGTATAAAATTTGCACAAATTAGTGCCTTTTTTGAAAGGTGAAATTTATAAAATAGTGTATTGCACAAGTATATTTTGCAATCAAATACATCTTTGAAGACTCCTGGGAGTGCCCCTGAAAAAGTGTTAAAAATTATAAAATTTCACAGATTATGAAGGTTCCATCCAAAAACAAAACAAAAAAAATAGGACATATGTTCTTCATCTCCATGTCTTAATCTCTTCCCCTGAAGCCATGGAGAACATTTTCAGTTCTGGACTCCAGAGTATACAAAGTTTCTTTCTCAAATTTCCCCTGGGGCAAGGTCAATATAGTTTTAACATTTTCATTGACCACACTGTTGTCAGGAAATGGAAAAGAAATAGTGAAATGCCAAAAATCAAGAGTATTAAACAGAATAACCCTATACAAACTGATGTGGCCATTCATTAAGCAGACCACTTTCAGTGAGGTCAGTAGATCAAAAGAAAGGTCAGCTGTGTATCAAAAGCTTTGCCATAATAATCACAGGAAAATGAAGAGCTATCTGTTCAGGAATACTGGAGGGAGGCTGGGTAGTGGTAGTGGGTTTGTTTCATCTTATTCACTATTCCCAAATAGACTCAGAAAACAAGATTTGAGGGTAATTTGTCAACTGGGGCTGTGTGATTTGCATCATTCTAACTATATTCAGACAAATTTATTAAATAAAGAGTATCATTTCTAAATTTCTAATGGGGAACTTAGTACAAATGCACTACTGTTATTAGAAAAAAAAAACAGGGTAACACAGTGATGTTTCAATAACAGTAGCTTACATTTCTACAGATCTTTAGTGTTTAATAAGATGATTCCAGGATGATTCTTCCTGAACTCTTCACTAACTGTAAGATGTGCAAATTAGATATTTATATTTTCTAAATGAGGAAACTAAGGTTCTTGAAGTCAGGTGAATAGTTATTTCAGTTACTTAATGAGAAAGCTGAAATTAAAATCCTAGTCTTCTAAATTCTTGAAAATATTATAAAACTATAAATGGAGAAAAGAAATAAACACATATAACCAACTATCAGTTAACTATCCAACTACAGGCTGCTTCCCCACTTTCATTCAGTTGCTTCAAGGGTCATCTCAAAGTGGCACTGAACAAAATGTTTCTGATTCCAACGATTTCCGATGAAAACCAGAGAAAAGTATCTACTATCTAAAGAAATGGTAACTCTAACAAGTCACTCATTATTATTTATCTGGTTTCTAATTTAACAGAACTTTAGAATAATAAAATACGGCAAACTTGAAGTTCAAAATCTGAACCCAAAAATACTAAAGAGTGTTTCAGTATGCTTTCAAATGGCCAGTTTTCCTCACATTCCAGTCCTCTATAATTATCAAGTTGAGGACATGACAAGGAACTTAAGTACAAACAAAATCAGAGAAAAGGAAGTATATAAATGGAAAGGAAATGACACAGAACATGCCATTGCTTATTAAACTAGCAACTGGATCTGGAGCCTTAGGAAATTTAGTTTTCTTATCAGTTAGAATTAGGATTTAAAAGCTGGACCAGGCTTCAGATGTTACCTAGTGCAGCCATTATTTTATAGTAAAACAAGAAACAGAGGGTCTAACCCTAAATTGCAGGGTAAGTTAGAAAAAGAGCCTTAGAGCGAGGCATGGTGGCTCATGCCTGTGATCCCAGCATTTTGGGAGGCTCAGGCAGGAGAACTGTTTGAGTCCAGAAGTTTGAGACCAGCCTGGGCAACACAGTGAGACAAAAAAATTTTAAACATTATCTAGGCATGCTGCCCCATGCCTGTAGTCCCAGGGAGGCCTTAGACCTTGCATTGCCCAGTTTGTGCACCTCCTGTTCACGTCTTTAAACCCTGTGAATAGCACAAAGCCTAGCCAATTGCAGCTGCTCAATAAATGGTTACTTGGCTGAACTGTTAGCGGTCCTTTTTGTACTATATGTTCGTAGGGTCATTCCTACCAGAGGACTAAAAGCTAATCTTATGATTTCTCTGCTAACTTTCAGTGCCAAAAAAGATTAAGCAAGTGACTTCCAGCCCGTAAATACTATAACTTATACTATTTGAACAGAGGCCTTCAACAATTCAACCCAGAGGAAATGGTCAGGGTGAGTTCTACAGTAGATAATTTTAATCAGCTATCTGTTCAGACAGGTATGCCCACTAGTAAGGATACATTAATGATAAAATTTTCACCCTTATCTTAGAAAAATCTGCTTTATCGGGGGGTGGGGAGTTGGGGAGAGATAGCTTGGGGAGAAATGCCAGATATAGGTGAAGGGGAGGAAGGCAGCAAATCACACTGCCATGTGTGTACCTATGCAACTATCTTGCATGTTCTTCACATTTACCCCAAAACCTAAAATTCAATTAAAAAAAAGAGAAAAAATCTGCTTTATTCATTGATATGAATGCCACTGACAGTAATGAAAAATTATTAAACTTCCAAATATAATTTGCCAAAATTGGAGACAGAAACCACAGACAACCCTTCACTCATAAAGTAAAACATTTACTAATCACATGCTTCCAGCCTGAAAGACTAGATTTAGTAATCCTCAAAAGGTGATGAATTCAGTCTCTATCTCAGTAGTAAAGAGCCAACATAAAACAAATATCACCATAAAAACACAGGAGCAGGCTGAGTGATGTAGAATTTGCTAGTCCAAGATAGTTGGCTCAGCTTGAATAAATGGTCTTCTCACTCAGTGGAAACAAGAAAACTGAAACATCATCCAAGTCTGCAATCAGAGACTGCACAGAAGTTAGATGATCAGAGCTAATCTAGAGAGAAGCTGTCTTTTCTTCACAGAAGCAGGAATTACAATTTTTAAAAATGTTTTGAAGAATTAAATGCAAATTTATTTCACTTCTGCTGGATTAGTTTCACCCTGTTTACTTATTTTCCCAGATTTATTTTCTTCACCTCATATATATATATATATATATATATATAGTTGTTTTTCTAGAATTCCTTATCTGGCTATTTTAATCCACAGTGAATATTTTCAAGTGTTGACGATTTTGATAGAATTTTTAAAAATCTAATGTGATCATCAAAAAGATGTCTAAAGATTATTACAAATGGGGTTCAAGGCATGCTATCCCAAAATATGGCACTTTGGCATTTCAGGAAGTAGCAAAAGCAGAAAAATCACTCTCATGATTGACCCTTCTCCCCTAAAGCAGGTTATAAAACCTAGAAAGAATTATTTGACCTCCCTCTGAGTAAGAACTTCATTCCAGAAATGCCCTGGAGGAAAGAAATATCGTTATCTTTGAAGACACAGGGATGCAGAGAAGAATGTGAACAAATAGGCCTTGCAAGGTAGTCCCCAAGTTATTAGATTATATCCCTTTATATCTTTTTTTTTTTGAGACGGAGTTTCGCTCTTGGTACCCAGACTGGAGTGCAACGGCGCAATTCTCGGCTTACCGCAACCTCCGCCTCCTGGGTTCAGGCAATTCTCCCGCCTCAGCTTCCCAAGTAGCTGGGATTACAGGCACGCGCCACCATGCCCAGCTAATTTTTTGTATCTTTAGTAGAGACGGGGTTTC
>CAUYOR010061343.1:0-14786 GCA_963573925.1 Callimico goeldii | reverse complement strand
TTCATTACAGAAAGGGGTTAGAAACTACTGCAAACACACAAATGTTTTTCTCTTTGAGCTGAATGAGCACATTGAAGATCATTCTGCTAGGTTTCTCGGTTTTCATTTTAGAAGCAGATATTTCTCAATACAGCGTTTACTGCCTTTCACTCTGGAATATCAAAACGCAGCTCCTAGGAGAAACGTGCTTCTCACTCTTTGAATCTAAACACGAATTGGAATTTCTTAGTTGAACCAACACACAGAAGAGCATTTTGAAATATACGTTGGTTTTGTGTTTTAGATGGAGATTTACAGCCTTTGCTTAAATGCTTAAACTTGGTTGGGAAAATGTGTTTTCTTCTTCTTTACAGAAAGGGTTTACAAACTGCTGAAAACATGCAAACGTTTAACTTTGTGAGTTGAATGAGCACATTGCAGACCATTCTGCTAGGTTGCTCGGTTTTGGTTTTAGAAGCAGATATTTCTCAATACAGCATTTACTGCCTTTCACTCTGGAATATCAAATCGCAGCTCCTAGGAGAAACATGCTTCTCACTCTTTGAATCTAAACACGAATTCAACTTTGTTAGCTGAACCAACACACAGAAGAGCATTTTGAAAGATACGTGTGTTTGGTTTTTTAGTCGGAGATTTAGAGCCATTGCTTAAATGCTTAAACTTGGCTGGGAAAATGCGCTTTCTGCTTCTTTAGAGAAAGGGTTTACAAACTATTGCAAACACGCAAAAGTTTAACTTTGTACGTTGAATGAGCACATTGAAGACCATTCTGCTAGGTTGCTCCGTTTTCGTTTTAGAAGCAGATATTTGTCAATACAGCGTTTACTGCCATTGACTCTGGAATATTAAAATGCAGCTCCTAGGAGAAACGTGCTTCTCACTCTTTGAATCTATACAGATTCAACTTTGTTAGTTTTACCAACACAAAGGAGAGCATTTTGAAAGATACATTTGTTTGGTGTTTTAGACGTCGATTTACATCTATTGCTGAAATGCTTAAACTTGGCTGGGAAATTGCGTTTTCTTCTTCTTTACAGAAAGAGTTTAGAAAATACTGCAAACAGACGAATGTTTAACTCTGTGAGTTGAACGAGCACATTGAAGACCATTCTGCCAGGTTGCTCGGTTTTGGTTTTAGAAGCAGATATTTTTCAATACAGCGTTTACTGCCTTTCACTCTGGAATATCAAAACGCAGCTCCTAGGAGAAACGTGCTTCTCACCCTTTGAATCTAAACACGGATTCGACTTAGTTGAACCAGCACACAGAAGAGCACTTTGAAAGATACCTTTGTTTGGTGTTTTAGACGGAGATTTACAGCTGTTGCTTAAATGCTTAAACTTGGCTGGGAAAATGCGTTTTCTTCTTTTTTACAGAAAGGGTTTACAAACTACTGCAAACACACAAATGTTCAACTCAACTCTGTAAGTTAAATGCACACATTGAAGATTATCCTTTTAGGTAGCTTTGTTTTGGTGTTAGAAGCAAATGTTTCTCAGTATAGCTTTTACTCCCATTCACTTTGGAATATCAAAATGCATCTTCTAAAAGAAACGTGCTTCTTACTCTCTGAATATCAATACAGATTCAACCCCCTTAGTTGAACGAACACACAGCAGAGCAGTTTGAGGGATACGTTTGTTTTGTGTTTTAGACGGAGATTTACAGCTATTTGTTAAATGCTTGGGTTTCGCTGTAAAAATCCATTTTGTGCTTTTTCACAGAAAGTGTTTAAAAACTACTAACACTCATCAGTTTAACTCTGTAAGTTGAATGCACACATTGAAGACCGTTCTGTTAGGTAACATTGTTTTACTTTTAGAACCTGATATTTCTCAATACTGCGTGTAATCCCATTCATTCGGGAACATACAAACGCTGCTCCCAGAAGAAACGCGATTCTAACTCGCTGAATGTAAACACCGCTTCAGCTCTCTTAGCTGAACAAAGGCGCAGCAGAGTAGTTTGAAGGATACGTTCATTTTTTGTTTTAGACGGAGATTTACAGTTATTGCCTAAATGCTTGGATTTGGTTAGAAAAAGCCGTTTCCTCCTTCTTCACAGAAAGCATTTACAAACTACTGCAAACACACATCAGTTTAACTCTGTAAGTTGAATGCACACATTGAAGACCATTCTGTAATGTAGCTTCGTTTTGGTTTTAGAAGCAGACGTTATTCCATATAGCGTTCACTCCCATTCACCCTGCAATATCAAAAGCAGCTTTTAGAAGAAACGTTCTTTTCACTCTCTGAATCTCAAAACAGATTCTCCTCCCTTTGTTAAATGAACACACAGCAGAGTAGTTTGAAAAATACGTTTGTTTTGTGTTTTAGATGGGGTTTTACTGCTATTTCTAAAATGCTTGAATTTGGCTGAAAACATCTGTTTGCTGCTTCTTCACAGAATGGGTTTACAAACGCCTGCCAACACACATCTGTTTAACTCTGAAAGTTGAATGCACACATTGAAGAACAATCTATTTGGTAGCTTTGTTTTGGTTTTAGAAGCAGATATTTCTCAATATAGCATTTACTTTCATTCACCCTGGAATATCAAAACACAGCTCCTAGAATAAACGTGCTTCTCATTTTTTGAATCTCAACACAGATTCAACTTTCTTAGTTGAACGAACACACAACAAAGCAGTTTGAATGATACGTTTTTTTTTTTTGCGTTTTAGACAGAGATTTACAGCTATTTCTGAAATGCTTGAATTTGGCTGAAGAAATCCCTTTTCTGCTTCTTCACAGAAATGGTTTACAAAGTACTGAAAACACACATCAGATTAACTCTGTAAGTTGAATGCACAGATTGAAGACCGTTCTGTTAGGAAGCTCCGTTATTATTTAGAACCAGATATTTTTCAATACAGCATGTACTCCCATTCACTCGGGAATATCCCAAGGCAGCTCCCAGATGAAATGCATTACTCACTCTCTGAATCTAAACACCGCTTCAATGCCTGTAGCTGAACAAAGCCACAGAAGTGGAGTTTGAAGGATACGTTTGTTTTGTGTTTTAGACGGAGGTTTACAGTTATTTCTTAAATGATTGGATTTGGGTAAAAAATCCGTTTGCTGCTTCTTCACAGAAAGGGTTTACAAAGTACTGCAAATACACATTAGTTTAACTCTGTATGTTGAATGCATACATTGAAGACCATTCTGATAGGTAACTCCATTTTGGTTTTAGAAGAAGATGTTTCTCAATATAGCTTTAACTCTTATTCACCCTGGAATATCAAAATGCAACTCCTAGAAGAAACATACTTCTCCCGTTCTAAATCTCAACACAGATTCAACTTACTTAGTTGAACGAACACACAGCAGAGCAGTTTGAAGGATACGCTTGTTTTGTGTTATAGACAGAGATTTACAGTTATTTCTTACATGCTTGGCTTTGGCTTAAAATATCCGTTTGCTGCTTCTTCACAGAAAGGGTTTAAAAACTTCTACAAACACACATTAGTTTAACTCTTTAATTTGAATGCACACATTGAAGAACGTTCTGTTAGGTAGCTTCCTTTTTCTTTTAGAACCAGATATTTCTCAATACACTATGTACTACCATTTACTCGGAAACATCCAAATGCAGCTCCCAGAAGAAAGACATTTCTAACTCACTGAATCTAAACACCGCTTCAACTTTTGTAGCTGAACGAACCCACAGCAGAGTAGTTTGAAGGATACGTTTTTTTCACGTTTTAGACGAATATTTACAGTTGTATCTTAAATGCTTGGATTTGGCTGGATAAATCTGTTTTCTGCTTCTTCATAGAAAGGTTTTACAAACTACTGCAAACACACATCAGTTTAACTCTGAAATTTGAATGCCCACTTTGAAGACAATTCTGTTAGGTTGCTCCGTTTTAGTGTTAGAAGCATATATTTCTCAATATAGTGTTTACTCCCATTCACTCTGGAATATCAAAACGCAGCTAATCGAAACGACATGCTTCTCACTCTCTGAATCTAAACACAGATTCAACTTCCTTAGTTGAACAAACACACAGCAGAGCAGTTTGAAGGATACGTTTGTTTTGTGTTTTAGATGGAGATTTACAGTTATTTTTTAAATGTTTGAATTTGGCTGGAACAATCCGTTTTCTGCTTCTTCACAGAAAGTGTTTACAAACTACTGAAAGCACAGGTAAGCATAATTCTGTAAGTTGAATGCAAATTTAGAAGACCATTCTGTTAGGTAGCTCTGTTTTACTTTTAGAACTAGATATTTCTCAATACAGCATGTACTCTCATTCACTCGGGAACATCCAAACACAGCTCCCAGAAGAAATGCCTTTCTAACTCACTGAATCTAAACACCGCTTCAACTCTCTTAGCTGAACGATCCCACAACCAAGAAGTTTGAAGGATACATTTGTTTTGTGTTTTAGACGGAGATTTACAGTTATTTCTTAAATGCTTGGATTTGGCTTGAATAATCCGTTTTCTGCTTCTTCACAGAAAGGGTTTACAAACTACTGCAAACACACATCAGTTTACCTCTGTAAGTTGAATGCAAAGATTGAAGACCATTCTGTTAGGTAGTTCTGGTTTGGTTTTAGAAGCAGATATTTCTCAATACAGCGTTTACTCCCATTCACCCTGGATTATCAAAACGTAGCTCCTAGAAGTAACGTGCTTCTCACTCTCTGAATCTCAACACAGATTCAACTCGCTTAGATTAAGGAACAAACAGCAGAGCAGTTTTAAAGATATGTGTTTTTTGTTATAGATGGAGATTTACAGTTGTTTCTTAAATGGTAGGATTTGGCTGGAAAAATCCGTTTTCTGCTTCTGTACAGACACTGTTTACAAACTACTGCCAGCACACATAAGTTTTACTCTGAAAGTTGAGTTCGCACGTTGAAGTCCTTTTTGTTATGTAGTTCCGTTTTGGTTTTTGAAGCAGATATTTCTCAATACAGCCTCAACACTCATTCACCCTGGAATATGAAAAAGCCAATCCTAGAAGAAAAGGGCGTCTCGCTCTCTGCATCTAAACATAGATTCATCTCTATCAGTTCAATGAACACAGAGCAGAGGAGTTTGAAAGATCTGTTTGTTTTGTGTTTTAGATGGAAATTTACAACTATTTCTTCAATGCTTGAATTTGGCTGAAAAAATCCGTTTTCTGCTTTTTCACAGAAAGGGTTTACAAAATACTGCAAACATAAATCAGTTTAACTCTGTAAGTTGAATGCACACATTGAAGATTATTCTGTTGGGTATCTCCGTTTTCATTTTAGAACCAGATATTTCTCAATACAGCATTTACTCCCATTTACTTGGGAACATCGAAATGCTGCTCCCATAAGAAATGCGTTTGTAACTTGCTGAATCTAAAGACCACTTCAACTCTCTTAGCTGAACGAACCCACAGCAGAGTTGTTTGAAGGATACCTTTGTTTTGTGTTTTAGATGGAGATTTTCATTTATTTCTTAAATGCTTGCTTTTAAGGAATGATTCAAGATGGCCGTTTGCTAACATCTCAGGATTGCAGCTCTCAGGGAATGCACAGAGAAGTAGAGAATATCACACTTTCAAACAAATTCTGGTCACTCACGGAGCACAGGAGCCCCAGTGGGGGAATCACATGGGCGCCAGCGTGACTCTTGCAGCCAGCACAGTGGTTACGCCAACACCTTGGCCCAGCAGCTCTTGGAGCAGAGCAAACAGCTTTGCAGGACCCACACAGGCCCCCAGCATGACTCCTGGGGCTGGAGCAGTGGTTGTGATGGCATCACAGTGTAACAGTGCTCGGCACAGAGTAAACGGGACCAGTTCCCCTTCTCACCGAGGTTTGTAGCCCCAGAAAGGCAGAGTCACCTACTACAGACACAGGAAGGAAGCCAGACAGGAGAATCCTGGGCAGGAAAGCACCATCAGTTTTATTGCCGCTGCTCTGGCCTTGGGAACTAACAACTTGGACGCTCACTCAAGAGACCTAATCTGAAAGTTGGTAATTTCAAAGACGACAGGAGGATAAATTTACAATGATGGGAAGAAACCAGCATAAAAAAGCTGAGAATAATCAAAGTCAGAATGCCACTCCCTCTAAAAATGATCACAGTTCCACATCAACAATGGAACAAGGCTTGATGGAGAACGAGCAGATCCGAATGACAGAATCACTCTTCAAGGAATGGATAATAAGAAACTTTGGTGAGTTAAAAGAACATGTTGTAGCCGAACATAAAGAAATTAGGAACTTTGAAAAAAGGTTTGATGAAATTCTATTGAGAATAGACAACTTAGAGAGGAGTATGAGTGAATTAATGGAACTGAAGAATACAATACAGGAACTCTGAGAAGTTTGCACAGGTTTAAACACTTGAATTGTTCAAGCAGAAGAAGGGATATCAGAGGTCAAATTCAAACTTAATGAAATAAAATGCGAAGAAAAGATTAGAGAAGAAAGGATAAAAAGGAATGAGCAAAGTCTCCAAGAAATGTGGGACTATGTGAAAATACCAAATTTATGTCTGATAGGTGTACCTGAATGTGATGGAGAGAATGAATCCAAGCTGGAAAATATCCTTCAGGATATTATTCAGGAAAGTTTTCCTAAACTAGCAAAGCAGGTCAATATTCAACCCCAAGTAATACAGAGAACACCACAAAGATATTCCTCAAGAAGAGCAACCCCAAGGCACATAATCATTAGATTCACCAGGGTTGAAACGAAGGAGAAAATACTAAGGGCAGCCGGAGAGAAAGGTCAGGTTATCCACAAAGGCAAACCTATCAGACTTACAGCAGATCTCTCAGCAGAAACTCTACAAGCCAGAAGAGAGTGGGGGCAAATATTCAACATCCGCAAAGAACAGAACCTTCAGCCCAGAATTTCATATCCAGCCAAACTAAACTTCACAACTGAAGGAAAAATAAAATCTTTTATGAACAAGCAAGAACTCAGAGATTATATTACCACCAGGCTGCTTTACAAGAGCTTCTGAAAGAAGCATTACACACAGAAAGAAACAACCAGTATTAGCCTTTCTAAAAATATACCAAAAAGTAAAGATCACCAACATAAAGAATAATTTACACCAACAAATAGATAAAACAGCCAGTTAACATCAATTGGTAGTAACCCTAAATTTAAATCGACTAAATCCCCCAATCAAAAGACACAGCCAAAACCCAATGGCATGTTACATACAGACCTGTTTCACATGCAAGAATACACAAAGACTCAAAACAAAGGGATGGAGAAACATTTACCAATCAAATGGAGAGCAAAAGTAAATAAATATATAAATAAAAAGCAGGAGTTGCAATTCTCATATCAGATAAAATAGACTTTAAAGCAACAGAGATATAGTGATAAAAGGATCAATGCAACAACAAGAGCTAACGATCCTAACACCCAGACACATAGAGACTTAGACTCAATGAGACAGAAAATTAATAAGGATATCAAGGACTCAAACTAAGATCAGGAACAAGTAAACTTAATAAATATTTATAGAGCTCTCCACTTGAAATATACAAAATATGCATTCTTGTCAATACTACATCACACCAACTCATAGGTTTAAATGAAACATTGGCCATTATTAATATCGATTTTTTTCAGAGTAAAGGTATATTTCCATTCACTCTCCCTCTTTCTCTTCCTCTCTCTTCCTCTCCTTTACTCATTTCTTTCCCTACTTTCTTTCTCTCAAAAAGAAAAAAAAAAAAGAAATCAACCTGTAAACCTCTATATCCAGGTCGGCAATGTCTCTCTCATTGCTCGATTTCCTTCCCTCTCTCCCTCGCTCCTTCCCTCCCTCCTTCCTCCCTTTCTTCCTTCCTTTATCCTTTCCATCCTCCCTACCTTCCTCCTTCCCTTCCTTCCTGCCTTCCTCTCTTCCTCCAAAGAAAAAAAATGCTTTCATTTGTCTGAAAAAATCCGTTTTCTGCTTTTGAACAGAAAGGGTTTACAAACTATTGCAAACAACATCAATTTAACTCTGTAAGTTGAATGCACACATTGAAGACTATTCTGTTAGGTAGCTCCGTTTTGGTTTTAGATGCAGCTATTTCTCAATACAGCATTTACTTTCATTCATCCTGGAATATACAAACGCAGCTCCTAAAAGAAACTTGCTTCTCTCTCACTGAATCTAAACACAGATTCAACTCCCTTAGTTAAATGAACAAACAGCAAAGAAGTTTGAAGGATACTTTTGTTTTGTGTTTTAGATGGAGATTTACAGCTATTTCTGAAATGCTTGTATTTGGCTGGAAAAATCCATTTTCTGCTTCTTCACAGAAAGGGTTTACAGTCTACTGCAAATGCACATTAGTTTAACTCTGTAAGGTGAATGCACACAATGAAGCCCATTCTGTTAGGTAGCCCCGTTTTCATTTTAGAATCAGATATTTTTCAATACAGCATGTACTCCCATTCACTCGGGAACATCCAAATGCAGCTACCAGAAGAAATGCATTTCTAACTCGCTGAATCTAAACACTGCTTAAACTTTCTTAGCTGAACGAACCCACAGCAGAGTAGTTTGAAAAATCCGTTTTCTTTGTGTTTCAGATGGAGATTTACAGCTATTTCTTAAATGCCTAGATTTGAGTCAAAAAATCCGTTTTCTGCTTCTTTATAGAAAGGGTATACAAACTACTGCAAATACACATCAGTTTAACTCTGTAAGTTGAAAGCACACATTGAAGACCATTCTGTTATGTAGTTCTGTTTTGGTTTTAGAAGCAGATATTTCTCAACACAGCATTTAACTCCATTCACTCTGGAATATCAAAACTCAGCTCCTAGAAAAAACGTGCTTCTCACTGTCAGAATTCAAAAACAGATTCAACTTTCTTTGTTGAATGACCACACAGAAGAGGAGTTTGAATGATATGTTTGTTTTATGTTTTAGATGAAGATTTACAGCTATTTCTTAAAGGTACTTTTTGGCTGGAAAAATCCGTTTTCTGCTTCTTCACAGAAAGGGTTTACAAACTACTGCAAACACACGTCAGTTTAACTCCATAAGTTGAATGTACACATTGAAGACCGTTCAGTTAGGTAGCTCCGTTTTCCCTTTAGAACAAGATATTTCTCAAAACAGCATGTACTCAAATTCACTCGGGAACATCCAAACGCAGCTCCCAGAAGAAACGCCTTTCTAACTCCCTAAATTTATACACAGCTTCAACTCTCTTAGCTGAACGAAGCCACAGCAGAGAAGTTTGAACGATATTTTTGTTTTATGTTTTAGACCGAGATTTACAGTTATTTATTTAATGCTTGGATTTGGCTGGGAAAATCCGTTTTCTGCTTCTTCACAAAAAGGGTTTACAAACAACTGCAAACACACATCCATTTAACTCTGTAATTTGAATGCACACATTGAAGGTAATTCTGTTAGGTAGCTCTGTTTTGGTTTTAGAAGCAGATATTTCTCAATACAGCCTTTACTCCCATTCACTCTGGAATATCAAAACACGGTTCCTAGAAGAAACGTGGTTCTCACTCTCTGAATCTAAGCACAGATTTAGCTTTTTCAGTTGAACAAACACACAGCAGAGCAGTTTGAAGGATACATTTATTTTGTGTTTTAGACGGAGATTTACAGCTATTTCTTAAATGCTTGGATTTGGCTGGAAAAATCCATTTTCTGCTTCTTCACAGAAAAGGTTTGCAAACCATTGCAAACACACATAAATTTCACTCAGAAAGTTGAACGCACACTTTGAAGACCATTCTGTTAGGTAGCTCCGTTTTTGTTTTAGAAGTAGATATTTCTCAATACAGCTTTTATGCCTATTCAGAGTGGAATATAAAAACAGAGCACCTAGAAACAAAGTGCTTCTCACTCTCTGTATGTAAACACAGATTCAACTCTTATAGTTGACTGAACACACAGCAGAGCAATTTGAATGATACGTGTTTTTTTTTGTTTTAGTTGGAGATTTACAGCTATTTCTTAAATGTTTAATTTTGGATGGAAAATCTGTTTTTTGTTTCTTCACAGAAAGGGTTTACAAACTACTGCAAACACACATTAGTTAAACTCTGTAATTTGCACACATTTAAGGCCTTTTTTTTAGGTAGATCCTTTTCTTCTTAAAACCAGATATTTCTCAATACAGCATGTACTCCCATTCACTCTGGAACCTCCAAAAGCAGCTCCGAGAAGAAACGTGCTTTTCACTCCCTGAATCTAAACACCACTTCAATTCTCTTAGCTGAACGAACCCACAGAAGAGTACTTTGAAGGATACGTTTGTTTTGTGTTTTAGAGAAAGATTTACAGCGATTTTTAAAAGGCTTGGATTTGGCTGGAAAAATCCGTTTTCTGCTTCTTCACAGAAAGGGTTTACAAACTGCTGCAAACACACATAAGATTATCTCTGAAGGAAGGTGTAATGCACACATTAAAGATCAGTCTGTTAAGTAGTTCCGTTTTGGTTTTAAAAGCAGGTATTTCTCAATACCCCATTAACTCCAATTCACTCTGGAATCGGAAAAAGCCACTCCTAGAAGAAACGTGCTTCTCCCTCTCTGAATCCAAACACAGACTCAACTCCCTAAGTTGAATGAACACACAGCAGAGCAGTTTGAAAGATAAGTTTCTTTTGTGTTTTAGATGGAGATTTACAGCTATTTTTTAAATGCTTGGATTTGGCTGGAAAATTCCGTTTTCTGCTTCTTCACAGAAAGGGTTTACAAACTACTGCAAGCACACATCAGTTTATCTCTGTAAATTGAGTGCACACATTGAAAACCGTTCAGTTCAGAAGCTCCGTTTTCCTATTAGAACCAGATATTTCTCAATACAGACTGTACTTTCATTAACTCGGAAACATCCAAACGCAGCTCTTAGAAGAAACAGCATTTCTAACTCGCTGAATCTAAACACTGCTTCAACTCTCTTAGCTGAACGAACCCACAGAAGAGTACATTGAAGGATACGTTTGTTTTGTGTTTTAGAAGGAAATTTACAGTTATTTCTTAAATGCTTGGATTTGGCTGGAGAAATCCGTTTTCTGCTTCTTCACAGAAAGGGTTTACAAAGTACTGCAAACACACATCAGTTTAACTCCATAAGTGGAATGCACACATTGAAGACCATTCTGTTATGAAGCTCCATTTTGGTTTTAGAAGCAGAGAGTTCACAATACAGCTTTTACTCTTTTTTACTCTGGAATATTAAAACGCAGCTCCTAGAAGAAACGTGCTTCTCACTCTCTGAATCTAAACACAGATTCAACTCCATTAGTTGAACAAATACACAGCAGAGCAGTTTGAGCAATACGTTTGTTTTGTGCTTTCGACAAAGATTTACAGCTATTTCTTAAATGCTTGGATTTCTTACATACAGTTATTCCATTTTCTGCTTCTTCACAGAAAGGGTTTACCAAGTACTGCTCACACACATCAGTTTACCTCTCCAAGTTGAATGCACACATTGAAGACCGTTCTGTAGGGTAGCTCCGTTTTTTTCTTTCAGAATCAAATATTTCTCAATATAGCATATACTCCCATTAACTCAGGAACATCCAAACGCAGGTCACAGAAATAAAGCGTTTCTAATCGCTGAATTTAAACACTGCTTCAACTCTCATAGCTGAATGAACCCACAGCAGAGCAGTTTGAAGGATTCATTTATTTTGTGTTTCAGACGGAGATTTACAGCTATTTATTAAATGCTTGGATTTGATTGGAAAAAATCGTTTTCTGCTGCTTCAAAGAAAGGGTTTACAAACTACTGCAAACACACACCAGTTTAACTTTGTAAGTTTAATGCACACATTGAAGACCATTCTATTAGGTAGTTCCGTTTTGGTTTTAGAGGCAGATATTTCTCAATACAGCATTAACTTCCATTCACTCTGGAATATGAAAAAGCCACTCCTAGAAGAAACGTGCTTCTCACTCTCTGAATCTAAACACAGATTAAACTCCTTTAGTTGATCGAACACTCAGGGGAGCAATTTGAAAGATACATTTGTTTTGTGTTTTACACAAAGTTATACAGCTATTTCTTAAATGCTTGTATTTGCCAGGAAAAATACTTTTTTGCTTCTTCACAGACAGGGTTTACAAATTACTACAGAAACACATCAGTTTAACTCTGGAAGTTGAATTCAGACATTGAAGATTGTTCTTTTAGGTGGCTTAGGTTTATTTTCGAACCAGATATCTCTCAATACATCATGTACTCCCATTCACTAGGGGAAATTTAAAGGCAGCTCCCAGAAGAAACGCATTTCTTACTTCCTGAATCTAAACACCTCTTCAACTCTGTTAGCTGAATGAAGCCACAGCAGAGTAGTTTGAAGGATACGTTTGTTTTGTGTTTTAGATGGAGATTTACAGTTATTTCTTTAATGCTTGGATTTGGCTGGAAAAATCCGTTTTCTGCTTTTTCACAGAATGGGGAAATTCCCAGGTATAAGAGTGACACAGGGCGGCAGTGCAGCAGTTTTGGCTGGTGCAGATGGCATCGGCGCCGCACTGCAGCAGTGCTCCACAGCACTCTGTACAAAGTGCACTGGTCCGGGTGCCCTGTTGAACTGGCAATCTGAGACTTGAGAGGGCAGATTGGCATATTGATCTGTTAGAATGGCACTTGGGCAGTGAGCCAGACCAGGAGATTCCAGGGAAATGGCGTTTGTGCCAGCATAGTGGGACAAATAAAATGGTGATTCCAAATGCTCTGGGTGGAGAGTTTCACTGTGGGCACAGCTGAACCCAGGACTGTGCAGCTTATTGGTGGAGGGGCATCTGCCATTACCAAGGAAATCCACCCCTACTGAGATACACTCACATTTCCTGCCGATTCCAAGGCAAACCACCACAACAGAGTGACTCTGCCCCAGGGCATAACCCGTGGCAGCAGGGCGGAGACCACAGCAGCATGGCAGAGACTGCAGCAACAGGGAAAACCTCACACTAGAAGGGTGGAACCTCGGCAGACTAATAGTGACTAGACTGCCTCCTAGCTGGGCAGGAGAGTGCAATGGACACTCATAAAGAAAGTCCCAACTCCCCGAGACAGAGCATCTGAGAAAAAAAGGTTTTTTTTTAATGAGTTCTGCTGCAGCAGAAATAAACGTAGCAGCCTAACAGCCCTGAATGAACAACAGAGCTCACAGGTCAGCACTTGAGCTTCTATAAAGTAAGACTGTCTCCTCAAGCAGTTCTCTGACCCATGTATATCCAAAAGACTGACATTTGTCGAGCATCATTCTGGGACAAAGATAGGTGAAAAAGAAACTGGTAGCATCCTTCATGGTTTTTCAGCTGCTAAAGGTGCACCCCAGACAAGCAAGGCCTGGGGTGGACCTCAGCAGTCATACAGTGGAGGGGCTAGACTGGTGGAAGGAAAACCATGTAACAGAAATACTTCATCACCAACAATCTGGGAGTCCACTCAGAGACCCAATCGAAAAGTCAGCAACTACTCAGATGACAGGTGGATAAATCCACAAAGATGGGAAGAAACCAGAGTAAAAAAAAAAGGAAAACACCCAAAACCAGAACACCTCGACTCCTACAAAGGACCAAAACTTCCGACCAGCAATGGAACAAAGCTGGATGGAGAATGATTGTGATGAAATGATGGAATCAGACTTCAGAAGGTGGGTAATGAGAAACTTCTCTGAGCTAGAAGAACATGGTTTAAATCAATACAAAGAAACTAAGAACCTTGAAAAAAGATTTGAAAAATGATTCGAGGAAATGACAACAAGAACGGATAACTTAGAGAGGAATATGAATGAATTGAAGGAGCTGAAAAACACAACACAGGAACTTTGCAAAGCATGCACAAGTTTCAATAGCTGAATTGACCAAGCAGAAGAAAGAATATCAGAAGTCGAAGATCAACTCAATGACATAAAACAAGAAACCAAGATTAGAGAAAAAGTGCAAAAAGGAATGAACAAAGTCTCCAAGAAAAGTGGGACTATGTGAAGAGACCTAACCTACATTTGATAGGTGTACCAGAAAATGATGAAGAAAATGAATCCAAGCTGGAAAATACTCTTCAGAATATTATCCAGGAAAATTTCCCCCACCTGCAAGGCAGGCCAATACTGAAATCCAGGAAATACAGAGAACACCACAAAGATATTTTGCAAGAAGAGCAACCCAAAGGCATATAATCATCAGATTCATCAGGGTTGAAATGAGGGAGAAAATACTAAGGGCAGCCAGAGAGAAAGGTCGGATCACCTACAAAGGGAAGCCCATCAGACTCACAGCAGATCTCTCAGCAGAAACTCTACAAGCCAGAAGAGAGTGGGGGCCAATATTCAACATCCTTAAAGAAAAGAACTTTCAAACCAGAATTTCATATCCAGCCAAACTGAGCTTCATAAGTGAAGGAAAAATAAAATCCTTTCTGAACAACCAAGTACTCAGAGATTTTGTCACCACCAGGCCTGATTTACAAGAGCTCCTGAAAGAGGCACTACACATAAAGAGGAACAATGAGTACCAGTCATTCCAAAATCACACTAAATGCTAAAGAGCATCAACATAATGAAGAATCTACATCAACTAATGGGCAAAACAGTCAGCTAGCATCAAAATGTCAGGATCAAATTCACACATAACAATATTAATTCTAAATGGAAATGGGCTCAATGCACCAATCAAAAGACCCATACTGGCAAACTGGATAAAAAAACAAAACCCATCAGTGTGCTGTATCCAGGAAACCCATCTCACATGCAAGGATACACAAAGGCTCAAAATAAAGGGATGGAGGAAGATTTACCAAGCAAATGGAGAGCAAAAAAAAGCAGGAGTTGCCATTCTCATCTCTGAT
>CAUYOR010061339.1:0-19351 GCA_963573925.1 Callimico goeldii | reverse complement strand
TTTCTGTTACTTGGTTTTCCTTCTACCAGTCTAGCCCCTCCACTGTACGACTGCTGAGGTCCGCTCCAGGCCCTGCTTGTCTGGGGTGCACCTGTCTCAGCTGTGGAACAGTGAGGGATTCTACCAGTTTCTTTTTCTGCTGTCTTCATACCAGAATGATGCCTGCTAAATGTCAGTCTTTTGGATATACAGGGGTCAGGGAGCTGCTTGAGGAGACAGTCTGTAGTTTATATGAGCTCAAGTGCTGAGCTGTGAACTCTGTTGTTCATTCAGGGCTGTTAGGCTGCTACATTTTTGTCTGGTGCAGCTGAACTCATTAAAAAAACTCTTTTTTTCTCAGATGCTCTGTCTGCAGGGGTTTTGGCTTTATGTGTGTCCGTTGAGCTGTCCTGCCCAGCTAGGAGGCAGTGTAGTCACTATTTGCCTGCCGAGGCTCTGCCCTGCTGGTGTGAGGTCGGCCCTGTTGCTAAAGGCTCTGCTCTGCTGCTGCAGTCTCTGCCCTGCTGCCGTGGGCTACGCCCTGCTGTGGAGTCTCTCTGTTGTGGCAGGTTCCCTAGGCAACAGCAGGCTGCGTCAGCAATGGGCGTGTACCTCAGTAGGGCGGGTTGCTTCATTAATGGTGGATGCCCCTCTCCCACCGAGCTGCACCATTTTGGGTTCAGCTGTGCCTGCAGTGGAACTCTCCACCTGGAGTGTTTGGGATCGTGGTTTTGTTTGTCCCCCTGCGCTGGCTCAAACGCCGATTTTCCTGGAATCTCCTGGTCTGGCTCACTGTTTAAGCCCCGTTCAATCAGATGGATATGCCAATCTGCCCTCCAAGTCTCAGATTGCCAGTTCCACAGGGGACTTGGACCAGTGCTCTTTGTGTGGAGCACTGTGGAGCGCTGCACTGCAGCGGTGCCGGCCGCCGGCTGCACCAGCCAAAACCTCTGCGCTGGCGTCCTGTCCCCGTTCTGTGGGCAACAAAGATCCGTCTGGAAATGCAGCCCTGACTCACCCTCCGCGTGTTCACTGAGAGCTTCAATCCTGGGTTGTTCTCACCGTGCCGTCTTGAGCCAGCCCCCCTACATTAAGTTTTAAGAGTGTAAAACTTTCGGCCGGGTGCGGTGGCTCACACCTGTACCCAGCACTTTGGGAGGCCGAGGCAGGCAGATCACCTGAGTTCAGGAGTTTGAGACAAGCCTGGCCAACATGGTAAAACCCCATCTCTAATAAAAATACAAAAATTAGCTGGGCATGATGGTGGGAGCTTGTAATCACAGCTACTCAGGAGGCTAAGGAAGGAAGAATTGCTTGAACCCAGCAAGTGGAGGTTGCAGTGAGCCTAGATTATGCCACTGCACTCCAGCCTGGGCAACAGAGTGAGATACCATCTGGAAAAACAAAAACTAACAAAGAGTGTAAAACATTTTTCATATGTCCATTTTAACATATCAGAGTGAAATATTACACCAAAAGTGTAAAATCATGAAGAAATATTCTAACAGATGTCTGGGTCTACTGTTTTTTGTGTGTTGTAGGTGAAGTTGGTGATTGGAAAAATTTGTTGAGTCGAACTCAGAACCAGGAAATGGATGAAAAATTCAAAGAGTGCTTAGCAGGCACTTCCCTAGCAGCAAAGTTGAAGTGTGAATCATATTGCCAAGGTTGATTCCAGGCAGTTCAGCAGGACTCAATTGTGTTTCCTTAATAATAATTAAGTTTAAATAATTGAATGATAGTTCAGTCAAATAATCAAATAATGATAAATAATATTGAAATCTAAACAATACAAATTTAATAATAATGATAACATCTGAAATTTTTAAACACAAATGTAAGTTTGTTCACTTTGTCAGGGAAGGGTGTTTTAGCTCTCCCAAAGGGACACTGCGATTAATGCATCACACTGGAGTTTTAACTTATTTCATGCTCTAGGTTCACATAAGAGGGTAAGCAGATACTACCAGAGACATACCTAGAGCTGTATTTGCCCATAGATGACACAGGCCTCCAAATGATACACAGTTTTCTGTACTTTCCTCATAATATAACTTCTTTCTTACTATGTATAAAAACACTTGAGGTGACTATCTCAGACTTACTGTTGGGAGAGAGTTAATACCAACTCTGCAATAAATTCCATTCTAATTTGGATCAAGAAAAAATGCATAGCTCATCTACTCCATGAATGCTATTGCAGTAGGCCTTAGGAAGGCTCCCTCTCAAGGGACTTTATATTCCTACTTAATATGATCTTTCATTCAATTCAAAGCTAAAGGTAAGAGATTTTGGTATTCTACCATAAAGACTTTTTGTTGTTGTTGTTGTTGTTGTTGTTTTTTTTTTTTTTGAAACAAAGTCTCACTCTGTCACCCAGGCTGGAGTGCAGTGGGACGATCTCGGCTCACTGCAACCTCCACCTCCCAGGTACAAGCAATTCTCCTGCCTCAGCCACCCAAGTAGCTGGGATAACAGGTGTGCACCACCACGCCCAGCTAGTTTTTGTATTTTTAGTAGAGGCAGGGTTTCCCCCTGTTGGCCACACTGGTTTCCAACTCCTGACCTCAGGTGATCCACTTGCCTCGGCCTCTCAAAATGCTGGGATTACAGGTGTGAGCAACCACGACTTGCCCATAAAAACTTTTTCTACCACAGGGCCTCAAGTAGTGTCATGTGGAACTTACAAAAGAAGAAAGAAAATATTATAGAAAGGAAGAATTCTGGCTGGGCAAGGTGGCTTACACCTGTATCCCAACACTTTGGGAGGCTGAGGAGAGCCGATTACTTGAGGTCAGGAGTTCCAGACCATCCTGGCCAGCATGACAAAATCCCGTCTCTACTACAAATACAAAAATTAGCCAGGCTTGGTGGCATGCACCTGTAATCCCAGCTACTGGGGAGGCTGAGGCAGGAGAATCGTTTGAACCTAGGAGGCAAAGGTTGCAGTGAGCTGAGATCATGCCACTGTACTCTAGTTTGGGCAACAGAGTGAGACTTTGTCAAAAAAAAAAAAAAAGAAAGGAAGGAAGGAGGGAGGGAGGGAGGGAAGGAAGAAGGAAGGAAGGAGAAAAGGAAGAAGGAAGGGAGGGAGGGAGGGAAGAAATACTAAATAAAAGGCTAATATCTAGAGTATGTAAAGAACCACTAAAATCAATAGATAAAATAAAATATAGCCTAATAGGAAAAAAAATGTAGCCAGGTGCTGTGGCTCATGCCTGTTATCTCAGTGCTTTGTGGGGCTGAGAAGGAAGAACTGCTCAAAGCCATCTGGAGAAACATAGCAAGACCTCATCTCTATCAAAAAATAAAATTAGCCAGGCATGGTGGGGTGTGCCCATAGTACCAGCTACTCAGGAGACTGAGGCAGGAGGATTGCATGTGACCAGGAGGTTGAGGCTGCATTAAGCCATGATTGTGCCACTGCACTCCAGCCTGGGCAACAAAGTGAGACCTTGTCTCTTAAAAAAAACTGTAAAGGATATAGATAGGTAATTTACAGAAGAGGAAATCCAAATGGCAAATAAATAGATAATGAGAAAAATGTAATAATTAGGAAAATTAAATAACAGTCAGAACAATACTGGGATCTCTGAGAAGGAGTAAACAAATGAGTTGATCCCTGTACCTTTCTGAGCGTGCTATCTACAGGCAGTTTCTAAGCTGCAGCACAGGGAAAGGGAAACTAATACGAAAGTCTCATAAAATTGGAGTTGGATATTGGGAGTCAGGCATGCTGAGGAGGCTAGATTTTCAGAGCAGATTGCTGGGGAAAAGAACAATGTTAAATATGTAACATAGCAAGAACCTCAGAGATCTGCGCAGCGAATCCTTCTAATCTTTAACCGAGTGGATATGTGTATGCATGAAATAAAACTTCGCAAAGACAGTGTAAATCTCCCTCCAGACTGGGAAAGGATTACTGAAAAGCAGTGAGCCATTTTCCTGGACTTCATTCAGAGGTGGAAACAGTTTGTGTTCCCACCAGACAAAGTGGAGCGACTACCAGGGCATTGGGTAGATTTCCTAGAGTGGTCAGACCTTAGAAGCAGGGCTAAATTAGCCCTGGAGTAAATTATCCCTAGCCCTGCTATAACAAAAGCAAATGTAGAATGGATTGAAATGAACTCAAATAACTTAATTGCTTGCCAGTTTGAAAAAAAAAACTGTCAGAGAAAAGGTCCAACATTTCAAAAACGAATTTAATAAAATAAAGCCTCAACAGTATATCTGCCATCCAACAAAGATTTCTCAAGCATACAAAGAAATGGAAAAACATGACCCATCTCCAGGAGTAAAAGCAATTAATAGAAACAGATAAATGACTGAGATGATGGAATTAGCAGATAACGATCTTAAAAGAGCTATTATACATTTTATATGTATGCTCAAATAGGTGTAAAAAATGATGAGAAGAGAAATGGATAATGTAAACAGACCCAAATGGAAGTTTTAGAGATGAAAAACACAATATCTGAAAGAAAAAATACACAGGATGAATACACAGTAGATTAGACAGAGAGGAAAAAAAACACCAGGGAACTTGAAGACATAGCAATAGAAACTTCTAAATGAAGACAGAAAAAAAAATGATTACAGAAAAACATAAACAGAGCTTCAGTGACTTATGGGACAATAATGAGCAAATATACATGTAATTGGAATATCAGGAAAAGGAAAGAGGTACAGAAAAAAATGGAAAAAATGACTGAAATTGTTCCAATTCAAATAACTATAAATCTGCAGACTCAAGAAGTTCAACAAACCCCAAGCTGAATAAACATAATGAAATGGCCTTGCTGAGAAGCCTATGTGGATAAACGCACACTTAGCCTCCATTCCTGCTACCATAGCCTCTTTATTTGTTCAGACAAGCACTGGGATAGCTGGGGAAAAGGCTGACAGAAGTCTTGCTCAACTGCTTCTCAAAGGCCTCTTTAGAAGTGTGCCTTTGGTGAACATTCACAAGGGAGCCCAATATGCACACTCTGTCCATTCCAAGTGGTTTACTCACATCATTTCCCTAGACCTCATCACCTACCCTCCAATATCATTCCTTCCAAATCTCTGAACATCAGCTGCATTGCCAGCTGCTAGCTCTGTACAAGCCACTGAAGGAGGGGCCTTTGGATCTTCTTGGGGGCTGTGATTAGGGAGTAAGTGACTAAGCTGCATGAGATGAATCTACTCCCATATTCCTGAATCCCTAAGTATTTTTGATTTCTTCATCTGCATTACTTGGCATTACATTTTCATTTAGTGTGAGCTGCTACTGAGCTCAGATTACAGTAAACCAAGTGAGCAAACTGGCTTAGTGCTCCCACTGCTGGAGGTAGTACATCAACTTTCAACTTTCTTCATGTCGTCTTTAGAGTCACTGTCACACATATTTCTGTGGTTTCTGTGCCTCTTTTGTTGCACAAAGCATCTCCCCTTGATCAGATCTTGTCCATATCCCCTTGGGGTGCATTAGCATCTGATTCTACTTTTGGGAGTGAAGACACAGGTAGAGATAGGGTATGTGGAGAATTGGCACCTCCTTGCAGGGTGACTGTTTCATGCTCTTCAATGTAGGCTGTACCAGCCGTATTGGACAATTGTGGAAAGCCTGTGGAGAAACAGCAGAATTCAGGAGGGCAGTGGCACTTGGATTCATTCGAATCCACCCAAATTCCCAGGGCTTCATTTTTTCACAATCGATGCCCTCAATCTTCACATAAGAGACCTGATGAGGCTGCAAATTAAATTTATATTATAATTCTAGGCTGGGCGCAGTGGATCACATCTGTAATCCCAGCACTTTGGAAGGTTGAGGTGGGCAGATCACTTGAGGTCAGGAGTTCCAGGCCAGCCTGGCCAACCTGGTGAAAACCCATCTCTACGAAAAATTTAAAAAAAATAGCTGGGTGTGGTGGCACATGCCTGTAATCCCAGCTACTCAGGAGGCTCAGACAGGAAAATTGCTTGAGTCTGGGAGACACAGGTTGTAGTGAGCTGAGACTGTGCCACTGCACTCCATCCTGGGTGACCCAGTGAGACTCCATCTAAAAAAAATTGTATTGTAATTCTGGTACCTGCAGCACCAAGCTTTGCACCTGGGGAGCCCAGATGGAAGGGAATTGGGCTCCTTAGGGAGCCCAATATGCTCACACTCTGCCCATTTCAAGAGATTCACCCATGTCAAATACAGTAAATTCTAAGTTTCTCTTCAAAGAAATGTACATATGTCAGTATGTTCAGTTTCTTTGTACTTTGTTCTCTTGTTCTCCACTTTAAAATTTAACTTCCTCGTCTCCTTGCCCCTAGTTTCAGTAAACAAGCTTCCAGCCAGTTCTAATCAGTAGTTCACATCTGTTCCCCTGGTTACCTGCGCCTATTCCTCTTGCTGAAATCACATGTTCCCCTCGCACACCCCCTCCTATCCCACATATTTAGAGTCCTGATCCATCCTAGTGTCCTGCCACTTGTAAGTGGCAAAGCCTGGACTCCTGGTTATAATTCTAACTCCACTGCCTACTAGCTGTGTTAATCTAACTCCTCTGTGCCTCAATACTCTTTAGTCCCTGTGCCAATGACTTTGGGACTCTGTGTGACTCTGGGAGTGTGTCACCTGCTCTGTCCTGAGTCACCCTTGGTCACCTGCTCTGACCTGAGTCACTTTTAGTCACCTGTTCTGTAACTGTCTTTCCTGCTGAAACTCATCACCCTGCCTCTCTGGCTTGTACCCCTTCTCTCTTTAAAATAGCCAACTGGAATGAGCTTAGACTGTGTGATCCAACCCTAGCCAATAGGGGAATGACACAGCAGTAGGGGATACCTGCTTCAGGAATAAGAACCCTTGTTCAAGTATGCTCTTGCCATTGCTCCATCTGCAAGATGCACCCTTCCATAGAAGTAAATTGCCTTGCTGAGAAAATTTATGTTTGAGTGCTATTTCTTTTGCATCACTGAAAATTTACTTCTAACACCCATATCATATCATTCCCCTAGACCTCATGACCAACCCTCTGATATTCCTTCCAAATCATTCCCCAGTAAAGAAGGCGGATTTTTACATCACCCCTGAGGCTACCTGAAATAGGAAGTTTTCTGGTGCAGTCATAAAAGCTTGTGTCCTCTGATCATGCTTGAGCTTGTCATTTTTCATTCTTAAAGCTGTTGGGCAGTTCAGGAGCTCAAAAAGTCATAAAAATTTGTCCTTGCTACTGCCATTGCTGCTGCCACAGCCACCGCACATCCACAAAGCTAACAAATGGATACCCAGCACTGTCAGAGCTTTCTTGCCACCTGGAAATGCCACAAAAAGATGGCTCTGCCTCCCGTCTACCTTCGAAACCTCCAACCAGTGCTTCACATTTGGGGGACATAAGCTATGCCCAGGACCTAAGCCACAAGGAAAGTATGGATTTTAGTTGTTGATATCCAGCAAGGCAGGGTTGTAGGGGGATAGAGAAGGGAGGCTGGAGTGGATGCCTGCTGGCTTGCTTTATTTATTTATTTATTTAGAGATGGAGTCTCACTCTGTTACCCAGGCTGGAGTGCCGTGGCACGATCTCAGCTCACTACAACCTCCGCCTCCCAGGTTCAAGCAATTCTCCCTGCCTCAGCCTCTGGAGTAGCTGGGATTACGGACACATGCCACCACCACACCCAGCTAATTTTTGTATTTCTTAGTAGCAGTGGGGTTTGCCATGTTGGCCAGGCCCCTCTTGAATTCCTGACCTCAGGTGATCCACCCACCTAGGCCTCCCAAAGTGCTGGGATTACAGGCATGAGCCACCGTGCCCAGCCTAGGTATAATATTTAATGTATATTTGAGATGCGTCTTGGGACCATCTCCCTCTCTTATCCCAGCTAAGATGTTGAGAGTACAGACTCCTGGTTATAATTCTAACTCCACTAGCTGCTTACTAGCTGTGTTTATCTAACTTCTCTGGGCCTCGATACTCTTAAGTCACTATGCCAATGGCTCTGGGACTCTGTGTGACTCTGGGAGTGTGTCCATCAGGTGAGTAGGATTTCTATAAATCGAGGACCATTGGTGTTTGACCATGGTAGGAAACTTCCTGAGGTACTGTAGGGAGCAGGTGGCTCTCTTTAACTGCAGGACTGACCCGCGGGTGTTTTTACAGCGGCTGGCGAATGTCTGCTCAGGAATAAATGGATGGGTGAGGCCGAGTGAAGGAGATTACGCCCTGCCCCCGGGCTTCTCATCCCTAGCCATGTAAGGGGAGGGGACAGTGGTGTGGGAAGCGGGGAGGAGTGCTTTGGTGTTTACAGGCCCAGACTTGAACTGAATCCTGGCTTTGCGACTTACGAGCGGCAGGATCCTGGGCGAGTTCATTTACTCAGTTTCCTCTATTGTAAAACGGAGCTGGTAATACCCATCTTCCCAACCCTACCCCAGATGTGTGTATTGAAGAGTAAGTGGAATCCTTGATTCCAGAACCTAGTGCAGCTAGCGCCACTTGCCCCAGGAGCCGCAGGAGCGGGGGTGGGGATGTCGGGTTCTGGCCGCGCAGAGGCTGCACGTGGGCGCCAAGCCCGTCCGCCGGTGCCTCCTGCGCGCACTCGGGATCCAGCGCCAATTTCCCCCAATCCCGGAGCAGAGGACGGCTTGTGCGAGAGGGGGCCGGGCGGCTTCAGGGAAGGCGGAGTCCGAGGGGAAAACGAAACCGAGAGCTAGCTCTCCAGAAGCCGCGGGTCTCCGGCTGGCAGCGGCGGCAGTGGCAGCGGCGCAGGTGAGCGGGGCCGTGGGCAGCTGAGGGGACGCGGGGGGCGGGGGGCGGGGGATGGGGATGGGGGTGCTGCCGGCCCAGCCGGGGCGGGAGCCGCCGATCCCGTGTCCCCAGCTCCGAACGCCGACGCTGATCCGCAGCCCCTGGCCCGGGCTGTGTCAGCAGTGGGAGCGCAGTCCCAGGCCCACAGCCCGGGTGCAGGCCCTCCCCGAATCCAGTAAAAGGATCATAGAGTTGGGTGGGGACTCAAAGCCATTTCCGTCCCGCAAAAAATTTTTATCAGTGCAAGTAATACATATTTCCCAGGCAGCAGTTGTGGGGCGGGGTCTAGTGGAAGACCAATAGGCCTGGTGGCTTGACACAGGGAAATTACGGAGGCCTGAAATACTCATAGACTGGCTAACCAATCTCTGGCTAAAAATTTCTTGCATGGAGAGTTGCAGTAGTTTCCCAACTGCCTGGCCTCAGTTCCTGTTCCCACTCGTCTCCTCACCCCCCGCCTCCACCCACTACCTCTTCTCCACACCTCAGCAACCATAGTGTTCCTTTAGGTAAGAACCAGATGCTCCCCTCCTCAGACCTTCCCCATAGCTTTCCTGTCTCATCAGAATCCTATAAATGTTTATTAAGACTCACAGGCAAGGCCTCTTGCACCCCTACTCCGGCCACGCTGGCTTCCTTGCTGCTCCTGGTGCAAAGCCAAGCATCCTCCCGCCTCTAGGCCTTTGCACTGCCTGTTTCTTCTTCCTGGAAAGCTTTTCCTCCAGATACCTGCATGGGGAAAGCCCTCCCTTATCCTGGACTGCTTCCCATGCCAGCTTATCAGGGCAGCCTTCCCCAAACAGCTTGCATATACAAGAAACCCCACTCTGCCCTCACTGCTTCCCCTTCCACTACCTCGGTTTTCAACATAGTGCTGATCACCTGCTATTTTCTTATGGTTTGTTCCTCCACTGGTAATCTCACAATTACCTATAGCAGGGTTCACTGGTATAGCCCAGCACCTAGTACATAATAGGTGCTCATTAAATATTTGTTAAATGAATGGTAATTCGTAAACTCCCTTTTGAATTCCAAAATAATGAGGCTTCCTATTTCCCGTTTCATTCTTTCCTCCCTTCCCTCCCTTCCTCTTTTCTTTTTCTCTTTCTCTTCATTTTCTTTCTTTCCTCCTTCCCTCTCTCTTTCTCCCTTTCCCTTTCCCTTCCCTTCCTTCCCTTTCTTTCCTCCATCCCTCCCCTTCTCATCCTCCCCTCTCCACCTCTCCCCTCATCTTCCCTCCCCTCATCTTCCCTTCCCTTCTCTGGCCTGTCCTTCCCTTCCCTTCCCTTCCCTGGCCTCCCATCCTCTCCCCTTCTCTCCCCTATCCTCTCTTTTCAAGATGGAGTCTCATTCTGTCACCCAGGCTCGAGTACAATAGTGTGATCTTGGCTCACTGCAACCTCTGCCTCCTGGGTTCAAGAAATTGTCCTGCCTCAGCCTCCTGAGTAGGGAGTGTGGGACTACAGGCACACACTACCATGCCAAGCTAATTTTTATATTTTTAGTAGAGAACAGGGTTTCACCACATGGGCTAGATCACATGGGTAGATCACCTGATGGTGATCTACCTGCCTCAGCCTCCCAAAGTGCTGGAATTACAGGCATGAGCCACTGCCCCTGGCCCCGTGTTTTCCTTAGTACTAAAAATGCTTTGCCAGATGGAAGCTAAAAGACAGGCTCTCTGCTGTCACTTAGGAATTTAGAATGTTGGGCAAATTATGCTGTTGTTTTTCAGTTTGCTTATTTGAACCTGGAGATCCCAAATACTTGACTGACTATTTATTTATTTATTTATTTAAGACAGAGTCTCGCTCTGTTACATAGGCTGGAGTGCAGTGGTGTGATCTCAGCTCACTGCAACCTCCATCACCCAGGTTCAAGTGATTCTCCTGCCTCAGCCACCCAAGTAGCTGGGATTACAGGCATGCACTACCATGCCTGGCTAATTTTTGTATTTTTAGTAGAGATGGAGTTTCGCCATGTTGGCCAGGCTGGTCTCAAACTCCGGATCTCTGGTGATCTGCCTGCCTTGACCTCTCAAAGTGCTGGGGTTACAGGCATGAGCCACCATGCCCAGCCGTTTATTCATTTATTATTCAGATACTAGTTGAAGACATGATCTATGTGAATCAATGTGCTGGCCCTAGATGGAGACTGTAGTCTGCTAGAAGCAAGTGAAGAAATAGCCGAAGTAATTTCTGGGCATTAGAAAGATGGACAAATATTATTTTTTAGTGATTATGATAGAGATTTCTTCCAGATGAGTAAATAAGATGTAGAATCTGCTCCCCAAAGAGCTTACTAATTACTTTAAAAAGCAGTCAGGGCTGTGATGAGGGTTGGGTAAGGTGAAATGGCAGGTCCATGGAGGGCTACTAGCTGAGGCTCCAGCATCGAAGGAGGATGTGTTGATCCTGATAGATGAGTGGAGATTGCTGAGTCCAGAGAGAATGCAGATATTATAGTATAAATGTAGAGAAAAACAGGTGACATGTTCTGGAGAGGGTATCTGGAGAGATTTTGGTCCTCATTCATTCATTGTGGAGCCTGGTCCTTTACTTCTAGTAATTCATGTTCTATTTTGGAAAATAGTTAAATAAGCAATTTTAATAAAGAGCATGAGCATTATGAAAGAGCCTGTGAAGGAGTGTCTTGGATTTTGAGCTGAAATCTGTAGGAAGCAGAAATTGACTGGGCCAAGACAGCAGAAGGAGTAGAGTCAAGAGCATTTTAGGAGGGAGCAGTTTGGACAGAGGCAGCTGGGAGTTCAGGAGAGAGTCCATGGTAGGCATACTTTTGAGAACCATCATTGTGTCAGTGGAATTTAAAGCCACAAACCTGGAGACGACCACCAGGGGAGTGAGTCTAAGTAGAAAAGAACAAGTCTAAGGTCTGGGCCCATGATGCTACAATATCTAGAAAAGAGGAAGTTAGCACTGTAGGAATGGTTGAAAAAAAAATAGGATGATGAAGAAGAACCAGGAGAGGAGGAGACAGAAAAGGAGTAGCTTGTAAGAACAGAAGAAAACCAGGGCTGGGCATGGTGGCTCATGGTTGTAATTCCAGCACTTTGGGAGGCCAAGGCAGGTGGATCACCTGAGGTCAGGAGTTTGAGACCAGTCTGGCCAATATGAGGAAACCCCATCTCTACTAAAAATATAAAAAATTAGCCGCTGTGGTGGCAGGTGCCTGTAATCCCAGCTACTCGAAATACCGAGCCAGAAGAATTGCTTGAACCCAGGAGGTGGAGGTTGCAGGGAGCTGAGATGGCGCCATTGCACTCCAGCCTGGGCAACAAGAGTGAAACTCTGTCTCAAAAAAAAAAAAAACAAGGAGAGTGGGTATCTTAAAAGTCCAAGCTAAGCAACAAGAGGAGGGAGAAAAGGATGAGCAACCAAATCAAATGCCTGTTGTAGGTGAAGTAAAGAAGGACTGAGAACTCACTACTGAATTTAGTGATGGGGAAGCCATTGGTAATCTCGACAGAAACAAATTCAGTGGCTTGTGGATGATTGAATCGATGTTTTAAAAAGATCATGATATGGCTATATTAAAAAAGAAAACAGATAATAACAAGTGATGGTGAGGATGTGGAGAAATTAGAACCCTTGTGCATTGCTGGTGGAAATGTAGCATGGGTGTAGCCACTGTGGAAAACAATTTGGTGGTTCCTCACAAAGTTAAACAGAATTATCATGAAAAATTAGTGCACATTGAGGTGGTTTTAAAATCTTTGTCATCTGACAATCAAGCTTAAAATGTATCTTAGAGTAACAGAATTTTGGAAATAAAGACCTTTAAAGGCCTCATAGTTTGATACCACAGATTATACCGCATGTTTATTATGAATTATTTCTCCTCCTTCAATTTCAATTCGCTCATTTAGCCACTTGCGGTCACAGTGGCATTCACCTCCACGCTTGGTGGAACCACAGGCAGGACAAGCATAGAAACATCCTAAGCAATCTTCATCGAGGCAGTCATAGAGGTCCATCCCACTCAAAGTCAGGAGACCCTGGCTATCATAGACCTTACTCTTCACTGGTATCACTTGTCTGTCTGAGCCAGTGGTTGCATTTTTTGTAAGGCTTCTTTTTTCTCTTTTACCAGTTTCTGGAGCAAATTCAGTTTGTCTTCCTGGATTTGTAAGTTGTAATGACCTCCAGTCTTTAGCAGTTCTTCCATCTGATTCAGATTTCCTTCTCTGGCAGTCTTCGGAATCAGCATCCACACGTCTGTTGATTATCTGTGTGCATTTTGGACAAATCTTCCAACCAGGTACAAGCTGCCTTCCAAATTTTACACTAGTCAATTACATGTAAAAAAAATTTTTTTGGCTAGTTTTTTGTGTGTGTTAAATGGGTTACAACACAACTTCTGTAAATCCTCAAATCTGTCAATGTAAATATTTTTCTTTTTTTTTGTATTTTATTTATTCTTAAATTTTTACATGATGAAAGCAAATTGTATTATTCCCAGAAAGAGTCATTTCAGTTCTAAGTTGACATAAAAGCATATCATTTGATAACAATTCTTGCAAAGTCTTAAAACCGTGTGACAAGTATTAGTAGGTTTTACGGGACTCATTTGTAGTACGAAGTTGGACTCCAACTGAACACGGATTCATCTTTCTTAATTCTAGCAAATTTTCCCTGTTTTATTTTGTCTACAGGTCTAGGTCATGGGTTGATCACCCTTAGCTTGGGCTCTTCTCCACCTGGCGTTGGGCAGGATCCGTATCCTCACAGGCCACACTCGCCTGCAGCTTCCCAGCCTGTCCCCGCGCTGCCATTCCACTTCACTTATTATGTATACTCTAAACCTTTTTCTTCCCAACATAAAACATTCTACACTCCTGCAGCCTTTTTACTTTCTTAAGCAGGTAGACAAACATGGTAGTTGATACTCAGTGGAAGCATAGAGCAGAGTTAAAGAGAAGGGCCCCCTTCTTTCACTAACCAGTTGAGTTTTTTTCTTTCCTTTATTTTTTAAAACAATTTTGAAATTGAGACAGGGATTTGCCCTGTTGCGCAGTCTGGTCTCATACTCCTGAGCTCAGGTGATCCACCTGCCTCAGCTTCCCAAAGGGCTGGTATACAGGCATGAGCCACCACACCTGGCCAAGTTGAGTTTTTAAAGTAGAAAGTTTTGGACAAATGAACTTTATTGTGTAGTCAATGAGAAAGAAAGAACGATTTTGAAAGAAAATCTGTTCATTTATGTGGGATTGAGACGAGTCCTATAAAGGAGAGTCTTGCCAACCTCTCTGTCTCCTAAACTGCACTGGGAAACTCAGATTAACTATGTTCTGTAACCATCACTCATTCAAATGTCTCTTTTGTTGTAGGATACTAGAAGAAGAAATGGCTGGTGATCTTTCACCAGGTTTCTTCATGGAGGAACTTAATAAATACCGTCAGAAGCAGGGAGTAGTACTTAGATACAAAGAACTGCCTAATTCAGGACCTCCACATGATAGAAGGTAAGTTGCTATAAAAAATGATAGGACCTGGCCGAGCGCGGTGGCTCATGCCTGTAATCCCAGCACTTTGGGAGGCCGAGGCGGGTGGATCACAAGGTCAAGAGATCGAGACCATCCTGGTCAACATTGTGAAACCCCGTCTCTACTAAAAATACAAAAAATTAGCTGGGCACAGTGGCGCGTGCCTGTAATCCCAGCTACTCAGGAGGCTGAGGCAGGAGAATTGCCTGAACCCAGGAGGTAGAGGTTGCAGTAAGCCGAGATCACACCATTGCACTCCAGCCTGAGTAACAAGAGCAAACCTCCATCTCAAGAAAAAAAAAAAAAAGATATGGCCTGCTAGGTACGGTGACTCACGCCTGTAATCCCAGCACATTGTGAGGACAGGTGGATGGATCACGAGGTCAGGCGATCAAGACTCTCTGGGCCAACATGGTGAAACCCCATCTCTACTAAAAATACAAAAAAATTAGCTGGGCGTGGCGGCACATGCCTGTAGTAACAGCTACTTGGGAGACTGAGGCAGGAGAATTGCTTGAACCCAGGAGGTGGAGATTGCAGTGAGCCGAGATGAAGATACTGCACTACAGTCTGGGTGACAAGTGCAAGACTCCATATCAAAAAAAAAAATGATATGGCCTTGTAAATGTAAACTCGGGAAATGGCAATTCTGGCACAACTTTGAGGTCAACACTTTAGTTTTGTGAGAGTCTTCTTGGCATAAAGTGGTAACTACTTTGGAGCCACAGATGACTCCAGAAGGAAAAGAGGGTAGAAACCTTTCCATGCTTCAACAAGATGTACTGTTTTGCTGTTAGGGGTGACTGCTTACATTCTATATTGAATGTAGGTTCAAACTCTCAAAGGTAGTCGTAGGAGGTAGTAATGACTAGAGCACTTGTTTTTAGATAGTGCATGAGTTGTATAATATTTTATAAATACTCTCTTTGTAATCAGGTTTGCATTTCAAGTTATAATAGATGGGAGAGAATTTCCAGAAGCTGAAGGTAGATCAAAAAAGGAAGCAAAAAATGCCGCAGCCAAAGTAGCTGTTGAGATACTTAATAAGGAAAACAAGGTGAGTGATTGCCTTTTTTCCTAGTAAAAGGGAACTTAAAAATACGTTTTCTGTTTCTCTCTGTGAGAAAATACCTTCATACAGAGTAAAGCCATTCACATGTTCCCTTACATTCAAGACTTTGGTTCAGTCATTTCGCCCATCTTCGTTTCTGTGAAACCCTGAGTGAGAGCCACACCTAGGACACAGTGGGCAAAGCTGGATAATAGTTATTTAAAATGTCAGCAACAGTTAAACACTCTAAAGTTGAACAAATATGGAAAGGTAAGAAGTGTTCAGTGGGAAATGAGGTGACAGGTTCTGGGAGGAGTCCCCTCCACCTAACTGAGGAAGTATAGTAAAAAAGGAAAAAGAGATGAAAGTGATTATAGGGAAAATGATGTATAGCAATCCATCACTGTCCATGGGGATTGGTACCAGGACTCCCTGTGGATGCCAAAATCCACTGATGCTCAATTCCCTTGTATAAAATGGCATAGTATTTGCATATAACCTATTCATATCTTCCCATATGCAGTTATGCATTGCTTCACAAGGAGAATACATTGTCAGAAATGCATCCTTAGGCAATTTCCTCATTGGACAAACACCATAGAGGTACTTACACAATCCTAGATGGTATAACCACTACACACCTAGGCTATGTAGAATGGCCTCTTGCTCCTGGACTACAAACCTGTACAGCATGTTACTGTACTGAATACTATAGCCAATCATAACACAATGTTTAGTATTCATGTATCTAAACATATCTAAACACAGAAAAAGTACAGTAAAAATACCGTATAAAAGACAAACCGAAGTCCTGGCTTGGTGGCTCTTGCCTGTAATCCCAGCACTTTGGGAAGCTGAGGCAGGTGGATCACTTGAGGTCAGGAGTTCAAGATCAGCGTGGCCAACATGGCGAAACCCTAAAAATACAAAAAATTAGCTGGGCGTGGTGTTAGGCACCTGTAATCCCAGCTACTTGGGAGGCTGAGGCAGGAGAATTGCTTCAACCTGGAGATGGAGGTTGTAGTGAGCCGAGATTATACCATTGCACTCCAGCCTGGAGACCCTGCCTCAAAAAAAAAAAAAAAAGACAAACAAAAGTACACCCATATAGAACACATCCCATGCATGAATGGAGCTTGCCGGCCTGGAAGTTGCTCTGTAACTCTTTTACTTTATAAACTTCTTATTTTTAACATTTTGACTCTTTCCTGATAACACTTAGCTTAAAACACAAATGCATAGTATGGCTGTACAAAAATATTTTCTTTCTTTACATCTTTATTCTATAAGCTTTTTTCTATTTTTTAAAATTTTAAACTTTTCTTTTTACTTTTAAACTTTGTTGTAAAAACTTAGAACATGGTTGGGCACAGTGATTCATGCCTGGGATGTCAAGGAGCCATGATTATGCCACCACACTCCAGCCTGGGTGACAGAGCGAGACCCTGTCTCAAAAAAAAAAACAAGGCTGGTCATGGGCATGGTGGTTCATGCCTGTAATCCCTGCACTTTGGGAGGTCAAGATAGTTATCCAGGCCAACATGGCGAAACCCTGTCTGTACTAAAAATAGAAAACATTAGCTGGGCTTGGTGGCATGTGTCTGTACTCCCAGCTACTCACGAGGCTGAGGCAGGAGGATCATGTGCCTGAGAGGCTGGGGCTGCAGTGAGCTGTGATCTTGCGACTGCACTCCAGCCTGTGCAACAGAGCAAGACCCTGTCTCAAAAAAAAGAAAGAAAGAAAGAAAAAAAATTACAACAGAAACACACATATCAGCCTTAGGCCTACACAGTGTTAGGATCATGAACATCACCATCTTTCACCTCCACATTTTGTCCCTCTGGAAAGTCTTCAGGAGCAATAACATACATGAAGCTGTCATCTCCTATTGTAACAATACCTTCTCTTGGATTACCTTCTGAAGGACCTGCCTGAGGCTGTTTTATTTTTTTCATTTTTATTTTTTGAGACAGAGTCTCCCTCTGTTGCTAGGTGCCAGGCTGGAGTGCAGTGCCAGGCTGGAATGCAGTGGCACGATCTTGGCTCACTGAAACCTCTGCCTACCGGGTTCAAGCAATTCTCCTGCCTCAGCCTCCTGAGTAGCTGGGACTACAGGCGTGCGCCACCACGCCCAGCTGATTTTTGTATTTTTAGTAGAGTTGGGCTTTCACCATGTTGGCTAGGATGGTCTCGATCTCTTGACATCATGATCCGCCTGCCTTGGCCTCCCAAAGTGCTGGGATTAGAGGCATGAGTTGCTACGCCCAGCCGAGGCTGTTTTACAGTTACTTTTTTTTTTTTAAGTAGAAGAAGTACATTCTAAAATAATGATAAAAAGTATAGTATAAATACATAAGCCAGTAACATGGTTGCTTATCATTATCCAGTATTCTTTACTGTAAGTAATTGTATGTGCTAGACTTTTTTTTTTTTTTTTAGATGGAGTCTCACTCTGTTACCCACGCTGGAGTGCAGTGGCAAGGTCTCAGCTCACTTCAGTGTCCACCTCCTAGGTTCAAGCGATTCTCCTGCCTTAGCCTCTCAAGTAGCTGGGATTACAGGCACCTGCCACAATACCCTGCTAATTTTTTGTCTTTTTAGTAGAGATGGGGTTTCAACCATGTTGGCCAGGCTGGCCTCAAACTACTGATCTTGTGATCCACCCATCTCAGCCTCTCAAAGCACTGGGATTACAGGTGTGAGCCACTGCGCCCAACCCTGTGCTAGACTTTTTTATAAGACTGTAGCACAGTAAATTTGTGTACAGCAGTGTCCCCACAAACATGTGAGTAATGCATTGTGCTATAACCCAGGAGTTTTTGTATTTTTTGTAGAGCTGGGATCTCACTATGTTTCCCAGGCTGGTCTTGAACTCCCAGGCTCAAGTGATTGGCCCCCCTCAGCCCCTCAAAGTGCTAGGATTACAGGCGTGAGCCACCACACCCAGCTATAAGTAGTTGTTATGCTGTGTTGTTTAGGGAATGATGACAAGAAAAAAATCTGTATATATTTAGTACAGATGCAAACTTCATTTTTTTTTCCAAATATTTTTGATCCATGATTGGTTGAATCCAGGGACTTGGAACCCATGGATATAGAGAGGCAAGTGTTTACAAAGAGCAAATAATAAAGAACCAATATACATGTGACTGGTATCCCTGAAGATGAGAACAGAGTAAATAGTACAGAAGAAAATGACCTGAAGAGATTTCAGCAGAAAATGCTTATGAAATAAAGAAAGACTTGACTGCAGATTAAAACAACGTAATAGATACAGGAAAATTTAGAACCACCCAGACCAACATTGATTCTTACGAAAGTGCTGAGCTCTAGAGATGAAGAAAGAATTCTATAAGCATCTAGAGAGGAGAAGAAAAATATGTAAAATGTAAATATTTTTAAAGTTTCATGCTGTGCACAGCAATATGATAAACCAGGAGATGATACAGCAGTAGTTATAAAATGAGACATTAGGAGAGGATCCAAGATGGACAACCGATAACATCTCGGGATTATAGCTCTCCGGGAAGGCACGGAGAACTAGAGGAAGCCACACTTTCAGACAAATTCTGGTCACTCAAGGAGCAGAAGATTCCCAGTGGAAGAGTACACTGGACGCCAGCCCGACTCTCGTGGACGGCGCAGCAGTTTCGCCGGCACCTCGGCTCTCACGGAACAGAGTAAACAAGGCCGGCTCCCCCTTCTGACCCAGGTTTGGAGGACGGTGTAGCGGTTTCGCTGGCACCTCGCAGCTCACGGAGTAAACAAGGCCGGCTCCCCCTTCTGACCGAGGTTTGGACTTGGCGCAGCAGCTCCCGGCCCAGAGTATATGAGACAGGTTCCCCTTTTGACCGAGGTTCAAAGGACCCACAAGGCTCCCCAGCACTGGGCGCGGCAGCTCCCGGCCCAGAGTAAACGGGACCGGTTCCCCTTCTGACCGAGGTTTGGAGCCCCGGGAAGGCAGAGTCGCCTGCTACGGACACAAGAAGGAAGCCAGACAGGAGAATCCTGGGCAGAAAAGCACCGTCAGTCTTAAC
>CAUYOR010061338.1:0-21389 GCA_963573925.1 Callimico goeldii | reverse complement strand
CTCAAAAAAGAAAAAGAAAAAGAAAAAAAAAGTGTAAAATGTAGCTTATGGGCCACAGAAACCAGGTAAAAGAAGAGATAGAGAAGGGGAAAGCTTTTTTAATTCCAACCATTAAATATGTGTTTAAGGACTTAATTTTTGCATTACATTGATTTAAAAAAGAAAATTGGCTGGGCACAGTGGGTCACACCTGTAATCCCAGCACTTTGGAGGCCAAGGTGGGTGGATCACGAGGTCAAGAGATCGAGACCATCCTGACCAACATGGTGAAAGCCCCTCTCTACTAAAAATACAAAAATTAGCCAGGCGTGATGGCGCGCGTCTGTAGTCCCAGTTACTCAGGAGGATGAGGCGGAAGAATCGATTGAACCCAGGAGGCGGAGGTTGTAGTGAGTCAAGATTGCGCCACTATACTCCAGCCTGGCAACAGAGTAAGACTCCATCTCAAAAAACAAACAAACAAAACAAATAAAAATGAAAGTTAAAAAATAATGTAAGAAGGTTATAGCTCTTGGTAAGATGTCATAAGCATACACCATTTTGTCTCTCCCACTACATGTAGTTATTAATTTTGGACCTAATGCTAGAAGCAACTATTTTAAAATTAAATAGTAGGAGGCAGACTGGGGAAGAAGGCCAGGATCTGAATTTTCACTGAACTAGCTGTGCTTACTTCTTTCTCCCTTCTGCATCCTGCCAGCTTGAACTGACTTCCACATCCTGAGATGAATCTCACAGCCTGAACATAAAAGTGAGCACAGGCCTGCTGATAACAAGAGTTCCAGCAGAAGCTGTGAAGGCTGAATAATGGCCCCAAAGATATATAGGTCGTATTCTCTGGAACTAGTGAATGTTTTCTTATATAGACAAAGGAAATTTCCAGATGCTATTAAATTAAGAATCTTGAGATGGAGAGATTAACCTGAATTAACTGGATGGGCTCTAAATGAAAACTCAAGTGTCTTTAGAAGAGGGAACCAGAGAAAGGTTCGACTATAGAAGAAAATAAGGTAATGTGATTTGTGAAGCAGGGATTGAATTAATACAGCCATAAGCCAAGGAATGCTAGTGCCATCAGAAGGTAGAAGAGGCAAATGAATAAATTTTGCGCTGTACTCTCCAGGACCAACACTGCCCACACCTCAATAATAGCACATAAAACTCCTCTCAAACTTTTGGACTCTAGAACTGTGAGAGAACAAATTTCTGTTGTTTCAAATCCCTAAGCTTGGGTGATTTTTTTTACAGCATCCTTGAAAGTAACAGAAAAGCTATGTAGCCACGTGGTTAAGTAATGCAACTCCTGATATTCAGACAAAGTGGCGGGGTGTCCCTCCACTTTTTTGGTTAGGTTTTTTTTCTTTGTTCTTTCATGTACTATACCTAAAGAAATTTGTAGGGACACCAACAACATTCTCTCTCTTCCAAAGAAGTAAAATTCTAAGGAAGAATATATTTTTATTTCAGTGTTGAGAAGCCGGGCACAAAGGCTATGGGGTGAATTCTCATTGCTATTTTTCTGTCTCTCTGCACGCTGCTTTATCCCAGATCTGGGCACATTTGCAGAAAGTTCAACAGAATGAGATAAGTAAAGTCCAAGCTTTTTGGCCAGAAGATAGAAGAGAAGAGCTCCAGAGAACAGAAATCAGTTGAGAGATTACCCAGAGGGAGGGGCTTTAGAAAGTGAACACTTTTTTGTGATGAAAATCTAAATGTAATTAAGTGTGGTAGAGGAAGTAATAATGATTTCTTGTATGTTTTAGGGTAATTTTTTAAATGAGTTGTGACTGATTTGTGATAATTTTTCAACAAAATGTCATGCTTTATTTAAAAGTAAAAGCATATATTTATATTCTAATACATGCAGTCTTATAATAAGATTTTGGCCATTAATTGGCCCTGAACGTTTTACATGATCATTACGATGTGACTTGTCTAGATTACTGAGCAATTCGCCATATCTAAATCACTCCTATTCATTTAATTTCAGTTCATCAAACTATAATTAATAAACTAAGACACTAGATCAAAAACTTGAACCATATTGACATTGACTAAAGAAATATACAAGAGTCTGCCATATAATTAGCCTTTAATTTTATGGAAATAAGAAGAGGAAAAAAGGTGAAATATTAAAATAGAAATGAAAAGTTTTACCTATGGTAACAAAGCGCTATCTCTTCCTTGGACCATACCCAGAAGTAAGTTATATGAATAAGATAATAAATGTTTCAGGTTCACAAATTAAAGAAGTGAAGGACTGAGAAGAAAACTGAACACATTTAAATTTCAGAAACAAGTGGGTTGTGTGTCAGAATTGTATTCCTGAGTCAGTTGTTTTGGAGTTAAAACATATATCTCTTTTACAAAGATAATTGTCCATGGGATTAGTTCCCCAAGCTACTCTACAAAATTCTCTTTTCTATAAACTACCTGAAGAAAAATAAGAATCACACATCTCTATGTATGCTGTGATTTCAGATTTTCCAGTCACTGTGCTTCATTAGCCAGAGTTGGCATCTCACAATCTGTTTCCCCTTCACATGTACCGTAGTCATCCTAAATAATTAATTTAGGTTCACAGTCTTCTACTTCATTGACTTACCTTCAGCCACTGAAAGTATGAAAAAAATCTAAAAGCACCTAAATAAATTCAAATAAGCCTAAATGCTTCACACACACTTATTTGGTTATTTGCCCAACACCTGTACTTCTCCCTTAAAGAAACCTACTTTCACCAGAATTATTTGGACTAAAATCCTGAACTTCTTTGGTTTGTTGGTCTGCTTAATTCCTTCTTTTCCCTACTCTATTTTGAAATTTTAGGGGCATCAATCGCTACTTAATAAAAAACACACACGCAGAGCTTGGCCACTCCATTTTTTCATTATCAAATTTACCTCGTTTATATGGCTGCCAAGCTATACCATATTTGCCAAGTTAATACTTGCTCTTGTTCTCTGCAGAGTAATACTGTTTCTTAAAAATATTCGACCCCTCCTTTTCATGACTAAATTTGCTTCCTGAATTTCAGATTGAAACTGCTTCAAGCTTCAGCCATTATAACTGTAAATGTATTTGAAGCCACATTCCTTCACCAGTCAAGTTTGAGTCATGAAAGTACAAAGTGTTCTAAATATTTCAAACCAGAAGGGATAATATATAGTAAATTAGGTGTTAGCAAGCCTATAGAAGAGCTAGTGGGATGAAAGACAGAGAATAATGCTACTGGGTTTCAGAAAATGAAGAAGCAGCCGTCAGCGACCTCTAATAACACTAAAGTACATTCGTTAAAGAAAATTTCTAGAATTAGGGCAAAATTTACGTCTACTTTCTGCTCATGGGACTCCTCTTCCTTCTGGAAGACAATAATGGCTTCCAGTCTGTATTTGTTATGTAAGTACCTCTTGATAGTGGAAGCTAACCTGGTGTTTTGGTGATTCAAAATCTGAGAAAAGTCGTGCTCACGTATCCAGTCCACATGATACCAGGGGGAGTGCAAAAGTTGAAATTACTAAAGGTTAATTGACCACTGATAATCTGGCTCACCTCTCTTTATTTCTGCCAACAATTGCAGTGGAATATACATCTTTCTCAGGGCGAGAAATAAGAGTTCATATGTCCATTGTACTGCATCCATTTCTGTGCTCCCTGAGACATTTTTCTATCCATTATTCCTTCTCTTAGCAATGTCTGCAAAATATTCCTGTTTCTGGATCCCATCAGCATTTAAACAAATTCAATTTTTCTATCACTTTAGAGAAAAAAAAAATCAACAAAATTTTAAACATCCATTACTCAGTCTGATTAATGTAAGAGTTTTCTCTTTTGTGATATTAAACAAAATGTTTAACATTTCTTATGTATTTTCTCTAAAAGTAAGTAATGTTTACACTTATATTATAAACTGTTCTTACAATTTCAATATACTTAATGCTTCTAATAGTGAAAAATAGTTTGAATGTTTTAAGCATATATGCTAATAATATTATCATAGTTTTCAATAAAATCCTGTAAGTTGCTATGATGAAAAGTCCTTCAAAAACTAAATCAAGGCTAATCAAGTAAGTTTTATTTATCCTATGGGATATTGAAGAAAATTATGGCAGTTAATGTGTAGATAAAGCAACTCCATGTTTTGTTATAGAGAAAAGTTTAAGCTACAAAACCCTAAATCCAAACAGTTGGAATGATTATGTCTGAGAAATTGTCACGTCAGATCTTCTAGAAGCACAGCAATCTGTCCGACATCCTCGCTATACTGCAGACACTGGTTAGAGACCTCTTTTTCTTGTCAGTATACCTCCTTAGTGTCACATTTTTCAGTGAACAAACAATCTGGTACTTATGATTAAATATGCACCATATTTATGTATTAAAAATATGGTGGCCTGTAATCCCAGCACTTCGGGAGGCTGAGGCAGGCAGATCACAAGGTCAGGGGTTCGAGACCAGCCTGGTCAACATGGTGAAACTTTGTCTCTGCTAAAAATTACAAAAATTAGCTGAGCATGGTGGCTGGCTCCTGTAGTTTCAGCTACTTGGGAGACTGAGGCAGGAGAATTGCTTGAACCCGAGAGGCAGAGGTTGCAGTGAACCCAGATCGCACCACTGCACTCCAGTCTGGTAATGGAGGGAGACTCTGTCTCAAAAACAAACAAACAAAAAACCCACCCATCTCAAAAACAAACAAACAAGCAAACAAACAATCCACCCATTGTTTGCACTAAGGTTTCCTAGGCTAACAGCTGAAATTAGGTATATTTTCAAACTTAAGAATTGTGAAAATAGTAGTCAGTTTCTTAGAAGTCTTCATGAATCATGCTGATAAGATCTTAGGCTAGCTATGAAATTTACTCTGTATTTCTAAATAACTGAGAACACAAAGTATTATGTAGTTTTATATTAAAAATTATTTTGGGATTTACTTTTTTACTTATATAATTATAATGAAATACAAAATTAGAAAAAAAAAAAAGACGAGTTACTGCCACTGGCTGTTAATAAGTTAAGTGAAAATATATTGTACCAACAGAATAGCATTGGTATATGTTATACCAAAACTATGAATCTGAGAATCTCTCATTCAACAGTTACTAATTTACTAGGCAATGAATGAGGACCTAGAAAAAAAGATTATTAAGAGCAGTTCTCATTCTTTGTAAGAGTGACATTTACAGTATATTGGTCAGGGTTCTCCAGAGAAACAGAACCAATGGAGTGTGTGTGTGTGTATCTGTGTGTGTCTGTGTGTGTGTGTGAAAAAAGAAAGAAGGAAGAAAGAAAGGAAGGAAGGAAGGGAAGAAAGGGAAGGAAGGGAAGGAAGAAAGGAAAGAAAGAAAAGAAGGAAGGAAAGAAGGAAGGAAAGAAAGAAAGATTTATTTATTTTAAGAAAAGAGCCAATATGTCAGTTTCAGTATAAAGGTAGAAAATATTCTCCCTTACTTGGAGGAGGTTCAGCATTTTTCTTCTATTTAGCTCTTCAGCTGATTGGATGAAGCCCACTCACATTAGCTATGGCTAGCTGCTTGCTTCATGGTTATCCTCCCTTTCCTGCAGTTCTGCAGTTTCATTAACCCATGGTCAAGCATGATTCAAATGGGACATTTTAGAAATAAACAATTCATAAGTTTTAAATTACATACCATTTGGAGTAGCATGATGCAATCTCACAGCATCCCACATCAGCCCTGGTAGGACATGAATCATCCCTTTGTCCAACAGATCCATGCTGTATACACCACCCACCCATTTGTCACTTAGTAGCTCTTTGGTTCTCAGCTTGAGGGTTGCAGAATAGTGGTGCAGCAGCAGCGCTGGTGTTCAAGGACCCCTTATTGTACTTCACAATGGCCCCAAAGTGTCATAGTAGTGATGCTGGCAATTCAAATATGCCAAAAAGAAATTCTAAAGTTCTTCCTTTGAGTGAAAAACTGAAAGTTCTCAACTTAACAAGGAAAAATATTGTATATGGAGGCTGCTAATATTTACAGTAAAAGAGAAAATTTTCTATCCATGAAATTGTGAAGAAGAAAATAAATTCAGGCTAATTTTGCTGTTCCACCTCAAACTGCAAAAGTTACAGCCAGAGTGAGTGATAAGTGCTTGGTTAAGATGGAAAAGGCTTTATATTTGTGGGTGGAAGAAATGAACAGAAATATGTCCCAATTGACAGTCACTAGATTCACAACTATTTGTGGTTTTAGGAATATGTGGAAGATTTTAGAAGCTATCTCCCATCCAAGGATAAAAACAAACTACTGTACTCAGTGTAACAATGTGCATGCTTAATTCATCTAAAACACCCTCACAGACAGACCCAGAACAATACAAAATAGCTGAGTACCCACAGGACCAGTTACACACAAAATTTACACTTAGCTGTAGTTAAGATCCTGATTTCCTAATTAAAATTGCTCTTTATGTAATGAAGTCAATATTTTGACTGTAATTCTTCTAAAAAGTATAGCAAATATTATTGATATTTGCATATAACATTGTCAAATATATAGAAATTACAGTTTCAATGTATCCAGTGACTTAAAATTTAGAGTAGGTTTTTATACTTTTTATACCATTGGATCCTGTTTTATTTTGTGGTATATGCTCTTAACTTTGATTTTTCCAAATGACTATATATAATTAAAGTCTATTGTGATTGCTACAGAGGATGGCATTTTTCTGTTATGTTAATTTTATTTAAATTATATTTATGAATTTATTTTCCATATATTCAATACTGAAAAGTATTATAGTAGTTTTTTCATACATGTTAATGTTTGTAACTAGAATCTGGTGGGTTTTTTTTGTTTTGCAGCATTTGCTGACTGAATAAATGCATATCATCATTGATTGTATACTGGTCTATGATACTTCAATTTGATACTATATCTAGATGAATACAGGTACAAAATGATAAGTGAGTAATGAATGAATAGATGCCATTTAGTTATAAACAAGTACAGGGTATAGACCCTGTGTTTGATATCACAGTTGAGATTAGTGGTACTCATCACCAATATTATAAAATTAACCTTTTTAAATGTTTTAACGATTTCTGAACTTATTTAAAATGGTAAATAATTAATGAAAGGACAAGTTATTCTGTGACCTTCAGAAGCTCATATGTATATTATCCTTAAGACATAGATTTTCAAGTTAAATATTTTAGTATCTACGTAAAGAAACTATGTAAACATCAGCAGTACTACTCTTTGTAAATAAAACCATTGTACTTGAAAATTTCTTTATCATTTTGATAAATGTTAATACTTATACCATAGTCACTTGGATTGGAAGTGGCTATTATAAAAGAAAAGGGCATGGGCTTTCTAATCAAATAGTCTAGAATATTCTGTTAAGCTTTAGCACTTACGAGTGATATCACCTCAAACAATTTACTTCTTTCTGAGGTTTAGATAGGTAGATGATAGACAGGTACACATCTAGTAGCGAGTTTGGCACATCATAATTGCTAAACTAATATACATTTACTCTTTCTCATAAATTTACACAGTATTGAATTAAATGTGTGGATTGGAAAACAGAGTGAAGGCCAGAGAGAGACAGAGAGAGAGAGAATGAGAGAGAGCCCAAAAGAGTGTCTCTGGGGAAAACCTAAGTATCTGCATATAAATGCTACTCCCACTTTTGTTACGATTAAGTTAAAAAATAAATTATCTCTGTTGATTAACATTTAGAAATAAACTTTTAAGTTAAAACATTCCTATTTTATCATCCAAACAACAATAGTTTACTTTCTATTTTCTTTAAATTTATAAAATATATTAATAATTATACGTGTGTATAAGTAAACTATATATGGAAATAGAGGTATAATATACTGGTCAAGATTAAACCATGAACATCAGCACTGGGGATTGGTGAAGTATCTCTTCATTTCCTCTATGCTTTCCTTCCCAACTTACACCCTTTTCTACTAAGCACAGGTAACATTTTATATTCACACTTTGACATTAAACTTTATATAAAAAATTTTCCTTATCAAACCTAACAGTGAAAGATCTGCCACAACATAACAGCACAATACTTGCTTACTCAATTCAATCTTTTCTATATTCAAATTCAAATTATATTTCATCTTAAGTTCTCAGCTTGCTACTGAGTACCATAAAACAAGTTGGATTATGATCATCATCATATCCAACTCATTCTGAAGACATATGAGATGACTGTTAATCAACTATGAAAAAATTCTGAGTATAATGTTAGCAAAAGGAACAGGTGAGGGGCAATTACAATTCTGGAGGAAAGAAACACAATGTAACACACACGATTGACTTCTCCCGACTTAGCTTATTTTTAACAGTACAAACATGGCCAATTTTTATTTACTTTGACAGGCTTTAACACATGCACATTTGAAAAATTTTAATAGTCTTGATATTTTGTTTTTCAGAAGAGAATTTAAAGCATTCGTATTAATGTTACCCTTTTAAATGCCTTTTCTGACTTTTTGACAGACTCAAAATGCATTCTGATCCATATTAAAATGTTTGTTTTGTAACGACAAGCCCTGTGACAATATGTCTCTACAATATTATGTGTGCTAATCTCCTGAGACCTCTTGCTTTAATAAATTGTCAACCAACTGGTAGGTGATTTTCATTCTTGACATTCAAAAATCCCACTTCAAAGTAAAGTGCTGTCATAATGGAAGGTTAATTCAAATTAACTAAAATCAAAGAGTCAGAGCTTTCTGAAAGCAAAACAGAATTCAAGCAACTTTTGTCGTGTAAGCACTGGGTTGTAGTGAATTCCTGTAATTTTGTGTTGCTTTAGCATACATTTTGAATACAAGTTTAACTTTTTCACACCAGAAGCAGAGTCCAGTTACTCTTGACACAGTTTCTAGATCTACATCTCACTGACATGGCTCAAATTGGCGGCCGGACGTAAGAACTTAGAAGTCTCTTTTCTGACTAGGATATTTGGCTCCCTGCTTTCTTGCCACTTTTTTTAAAATGGAAAATTTAGGCATTTGTCTTTGAACTTGAAGTCACCCACATTCTACTCCCTTATATATACCACTGGTTGCCACTCACTCAATCCCTCTCTTTCTTTGTGCTTGACTCTTCGTTCCTGTCTCAATGACCCAGGGACAGTGGACTGCCCTCATTATGATCTCCCTATCCATGTTCTGTAAGTAGAAATCTTTGAAATAGTTGCCTGTCGTGGTAGCATATTGAATATGTGCCTTCCATTTGGAAAACTAGGGGCTGCTCCAGGGCAGAATTTCCCTGGAACACCAGGGGGAGACACAGGGTCAGGCTCTCAGCACCAGAGTGATGGTCAGACAGGCATAAACTGAAATGGTCACACAAGAACCACACCCAAGGGCTTCTAGCAGTATAAACAAATTGCCTGGCCATCATGGTGAAACCCCATCTTAAAAAAAAAAAAAAAAAATCCAGTGCCCGTTTCCCAGGTCTCAGGTTAGACAACTAAACCTAAGGCTATTTGTCAGGCAAAAGAAGTATCTCAAGGCAGACACATTGTAAACACATCCAGCTCCCCTTCATTTCATGCTAAGACAGGATTGCTAGGGTTTCTAGCCCCTCTGGTACTGAAATCCCAATTTAGCTAGACACTCTCAAAGCATCTATAAAGCTTAATTCTTTTTACTTTTATTAATGTTTGTGAAATGTCAAGTTAACATAAATGTTTTCTTAAATATGTGCCTTTCATCTTACTAATTCTTGTAGAAACGAAAGCCTCTCTAAAGCAATTTTAACAATTTAAGTAACATATACAAGCACAATTACCTTAAAGTTCTGAGAATGGCATTTCCAGCTAATACTGTTATTTCTTAGTGGTATTTGCCCAAATGAAGTGAAAAATAGTCAAGAAGGGATGCAGAGTTGTTGGCAGGATGTTTTTACGAACTTAACATGTCAGCTGAATCAATTCACAAGGTAGATGCCTGTGTCCAAAGTCCTTTTAGATACTGACAACTCATGGCCAAGTAAGTACAAATTTTTTTTGCCTTGAATGCTTTCTTGCCAAAGTATTTATTAGTTTGCATATTGATGATGGTTAAGCTATGGCATGTGAAGCATTTATTTTAAATCATAAACACTATTGCTAAATTTGCTTTTCATTTATTTACAAGCAAGCATATTAAATTCCAGAAAAATACATTAACTTTGAACTATATATCTGAAATTTGAAAAATTGTCCACTAAGGTAAATTTTTATGTACTTAATAATATTGCCATTTTATTCTGATAGAAAAATTATGTGATAGTCACCTATTTTATCACTAATTATAGAAAGGTTTATACATTTATAGTTTTGAGTAGGAGCAGAAGCAAACATATTATCTAAAAACCACTGTTAAATATTTTATAATTTATCATCCCATTCTAGGTAATACTGCAGTTTATACTTACTAGGAAAGTGTTATTTAAGAATATGTAATAATATAAATGAAATTTATAAATAGTGAATTCAAATTATTGCATATAAATTTTGCTGTCAGAAGGAAATTTACATATAGTAAATAACTGTTTTAAAAAGCTGCTCTTTTTAGTAAAAATTAAAAGAGTCTCTTCAATTAATCAAATAACTGGTACTAGATTCAAGTATTAAACATTCAAAGAAACATGGGTGTTTCCACAAAATTTGCAGAATAATTACTCCATTTCCAAATACATATGGGTGGTAGTGTTATATCCAAAAGGAAAAATATCACATTTAAGAATTAATCTAGCAGCTTGACCAATATGGAGAAACTCTGTGTCTACTAAAGATACAAAATTAGCTGGGTGTGGTGGCACATGCCTGTAATCCCAGCTTCTCGGGAGGCTGAGGCAGGAGAATTGCCTGAACCGGGAGGTTGAGGCAGGAGAATTGCCTGAACCCAGGAGATGGAGGTTGCAGTGAGCCGAGATGGTGCCACTGCACTCCATCCTGAGTGAAACTCCATCTCAAAAAAAAAAAAAAAAAAAACAACAACAAGAATTAATTCAAAGAATAATAGTATCACAAATAAAACACATTATCAATAGGGAAACAGAATTCTTAATAAGACCATAAATAATCAATTATAGATTTGTGTAATTTTAACATATTAAAAAAGGCAAAATTAGCTAATTTAGATTTTTATGTGAAATATTATAGTGATTTCTTTTTCCCAAATCCTTGTTAATAAAAACTATGATGGAATATTTTGAGAATTGTTAATAATGTCAGGAAACTAAGCATACTTTTGGAAGAAAGCAATGTGGATTTAAAAATTTTTCTTAAAGTGACTTTAAAATTTGTTGTATTGGCCCTGTGTGGTGGCTAATGTCTATAATTCCAGCACTTTAGGAGGCCGAGGTGGGCAGATCATGGGAGGTCAGGAGTTTGATACCAGACTGGTCAGCATGGTAAAACCCCATCTCTACTAAAAATACAAAAATTAGCTGGGCATGGTGACAGGTGCTTATAATCCCAGCTACTCGGGAGGCTAAGACAAGAGAATTGCTTGAATCTGGGAGGCAGAGATTGCAGTGAGCCAGGATAATACCACTGCACTCCAGCCTGGGTGATGACTGAGCAAGACTCCATCTCAAAGAAAAAATAAAAAGAAATAGATATATATAAATATATATATACACACACACATATAATATCTATTGTCTATATATCATATATAGATAAAATATGTAGATAAAGTAATACACACATATACACTCTTTTTGGTTCTGTGTTTGGAGAATCCTAATACAGTGATTGTGAGGGTGTGTGTGTGTGTGTGTTTAATTGTGTGTCTTGAGAGCCTATGTGAGTCCTCTGATTGCATACGAAATATATGGCAGAGGCTGCTTGATGACTCGGGTGAATTCCCTAAATGACTGTGAGTCCAACTGCAACTGCTTATGTGGCTATGCCCGTGTTTTTCTATCGGTGTCTGTATTTTTGGGGGGTTAGTTTTAGCATAATTAGTATATTTACAAGGTACAAGGCAGAGAATAATTTATTTGTTGAGAGATTCACTCTTACCTTCTGCTGCTAAAAAATAATGTAATTGTGTTATCTGTGGAATAATAATAATGATAGGTAAAATTATATACTTAGATATATTCAATCAATATTTTTGTATCAGGTAGTTATGTGTTATATGGTATTGCTAAATTAGAATGAAAATGGTGAACACATATATTTCATATTTTTATGAGATGAAAAGTCTGGTGGGGCCCTAAGAGATGACAAAAGACAGGCTCAGGAAAACAATGTTTATTATGTCAATAGGTCTTAGAGACTGGAGGCATGGCATGGCTCTCAGGGCCACAAGAAAAAGATACCAGGGTGGGCAGGAGAAAAAGATGATGGCAAGGAGGAGGCTTAGATTAGAGCCTTTATTGGGATTTCCATGAAAAAGAAAAAGCGGAGTTCAATGGGGCAGGGACTCACCTTTCTGACCCAGTGAGGTAGGGGAAATCTGGCCCTTTTTTAACAAATAGGGGGTGGGAGTCCCATTATCCAGAACTGAGGGTGAAGATCCTGTCCCCACAGCTCTACCCGGCAGGGGTCATACCTTTGGGACTCTGTCAGGGGATCCTGTCTCACAGCTCTAGGTGGCTGTGACCCCACATCTTTGGGCAATAGCCAACCGGCCTTTGAAAGTAAGGCATTGCCCCCTCTCTGGAAACCAAAATACAGCCCCAATAATCTCTGAGTCACCTTTGGTGTCATTTTTCCTCTTGTTGAAGAATAGTATATATTCTCTGTTGAACAGCTCTGTGTTCCCGTTCAGAAAAATCTCAGAAGTTCAATTGTCTTCCTTTATTCCTTACCATCTTCTTCCTTCAAACTGGTAGTTTTCCCTCTGCCATGGCTGATTTAATTCATGGTTTACACTTATACTAATCTTTTTATCAAACAAATGTTTGCCCACACTCTTTGTTCTCCCCCAGATATACTTCCTTCATTTTTGCAATATGGATAGAATGAGAGTCTTTCAAATCTTTGAAGTTCTCCTTTTGCTCTGCTTACCAATTTTATCTATAAGTCACTTATATCTTCTTGAATTTTATTGTAAGTAGTCAGGGTGAACCAGACCACTCCTTCCACACCTGACATAAAAACTGCTTCAGGTAAATATCCAGTTACATTACTCACAAGTTCTCCCTTTCACGAAATACTAGAATACTAACACAATTGAGTCATGTTCTTTACCACTTTGTAATAAGGATTGGCTTTTCCCCGTTGTCCAATAGCATGTTGCCTATTTCCATCTGAGCTCTCATGAGAAGAGCCTTTCTTATCTATAGTTCTGCAAACATTCTGTTCAAAATTACTTAGATATTCTAAAAGAAGACTGAGCCTTTTTATAGCACTCCTCCTTTTTTTTCCCAAGTCCCTCATCAAAATCGCTCTTCATGGTTCAATTATGGCAATGCACGCTGCTAGCATTCACCTCGAAACTCCTCAGTCTCCACATCACCAAGTTCTAAAGCTACTTCCACATTTCTCAGTACTAATTTCTCATTTAGTCCCATTTGTCAGTACTAATTTCTCAGTCTCATTTGTCAGCACTGATTTCTATCGTAGTCAATTATAGTCAGTTATAGTCAGTTCAGTCTGCTATAACATACCATACACTGCGTAGCTTATAAATGTAAAACGGTATTTCCCACAGTTCCGTAGGCGATAAAGTCCAAGATCAAGGTACCAGCAAACTCAGCCTCTACTGAGGGCCTACTTCCTATGGCTTATAGGTGGTCAGTTTCTAGCTGTGTCCTAGCAGAAGAGATGAAGAAGTCTTCCAGCGTCTTTTCTATAAGTCACTAATCCCACTCTTGAGGGCTCTGTCCTCAAGACCTAATCACCTATCATAGGCCTCGTCTCTTCTTACCATCATTTTAGGAGTTAGGATTTTAACACATAGATTTTAGGGAAACACCCACAATCATTCCATAGCAGTAAGAGAGGCTATATTTTTCTCATAAGAAAATTTGTTTGTTTGTTTTCTGTTTTAATTTAAAATGTCATAACCTGATGGTATGACAAAACTATACATACACACACACACACACACACACACACAGCACAACAAAGAATATAGTTGTCATGAATATTACAGTTTATTAAAAGTTACAGAAAAGTACAAATAAGTAGAAAAACAAGTAGTAATTTCTGTCAGTGCTATAAAGCAAAACAAGTGAGATTGTATTGAAGCGTAAGAGAGAGGGTGATGGGGGTCTGACTCTCTGAGAAGGTAATATTTAAGATGAAAATTGAAAATGAAAAGGAATCGGTTGTGCAAAGAACTGGGGAGAGACTGACAGTAGTGGAAAAAATAGCAGAGGAAACAGTGGGGCAAAGGCCTCAAGGCAGGATGGAGCTCAACTGATTGCAAACAGAATGATCATCATTGTGAACTGCAGTATTGGGTTATTCCTTGAGTCATCTTTAATGTGCCAACAAAAAACATGCCATCCAAACTTGTCAGCTATCCAGACCTATGTATTTATTTGTAATAACTGAAGAACTAAAAAAATCACTTAGAATTAAAAATGGCTTTTTAGATTTCAGAATTCATAAATGTTAAGAGATGAATTTGAAGTTAACAGTTATGAATCCAAACACTTTCTACATCAGGATCTACCTAAACTCCCCTCTCTAACATTTATATTCACATCTTCCCGTTTTGGGAGGCTCAGGAGGGAGGATTGCTTGAACTCAGGCGCTCAAGACCAGCCTGGGAAACAAAGTGAGGCCCCATCTCTATGAACAATCAAAAAATTAACCAGGCACGGTGACCTGTCTGTGTTCCAACTACATGGAAGGCTGAGGTGGAAAGGTTGTTCAGGAGATTGACACTGTGGTGAGCTGTGTTTGTGCCACTGCACCCCAGCCGGGGCTAGAGAGCGAGAAACTCTCTTTCAAAATAAATGCATAAATAAATAATTAAATAATTCACTTTTTCCTTGGCCTACCTTTCCAGTCACTTCTCAGTTTACTATATTTATATAGAACGGTGTTTTTGAAAAATTACCTGATTATTTTCTGAGCTCAAGTGTATTTTGCATATCTAATATTTACCTCATTATTTTTTTCCCTTTTATTTAGTGTTCTAAAATGTACTCACTATTCAGTCCACCCAGAATAAATTATGTTTTCTTTGTAACTCTTATATTGACTATCTCTAGCATTTAGCTAGCTATTAACCAAGGAATTGTCGTCTATTAAGCCTTGAGTTGTTCTTGCTCTTGTTATTTGTATACTTAACGTCTTTAAGCTTAAAACCACTCTTAAATCAAGTTTAGGCTAAAGCTGTCTCCTTACATATTTTAAATTTGGCCAAAAGGTTTCTCTGTAGTAATGAACTACAACCTGAATGGAGTTGTGAACAGACTGCAGACTACTGTTGTGCCAGTCACCGAGTTGTGGCCAACCAAATGTGGCCAGCTGTTCAAGTTGTGTCCAAATAAGGCAAACACTGAGCTGTATCCAATCCAACTGTTTCTGTACCTCACTTCCTCTTTCTGTACCATCGTTTTCCTTTTTCTGTCCATAAATCTTCTGCCATATGGATACGTTGGAGTCTCTGTACCTATTCTGGCTTTGGAGATGGACTGACGCACGGATCCTTCTTTGCTCAGTTAAACTCCTTTAAATTTAATTGTCTGTATTACATGTGTTTAGACCCTGAAAACAGAAAACAGACGGATCATTAAGACAAAGGACATAATACAATAACCTATTTGTTGTCGTAATCCCCTCTTATCATACTGATTAACTCATTTTTGCCCTGATGTGCTTCCAGAAATAAGATAAATATGACTCTCTAAATGCCCTCACAGTACTTGAACTGAATGCATTTCCCTGCTTTTCCTCTATGTAGGCTTTTATCTTTGATGCTGAAGCTTCAGAACATTTTGTGCATCTAGGCATATTAGGTATAAAAGCTTTTAATCACACTAATTCCTCTAACTGTTCCTAATCTATATCTAAGTCTCTCATCTGTTTCTATTCTGACACAGCTGCTGCTGGACCGAAAAAAAAGTTTCTTACATACTGCTTTAACTGAACTGAACTCAGAATGTAACTAACATGGATCATTGTTTCTTCCTTTCTATGACATATCTTCCTTGACTATATGGACTACTCATCTACGATGAAGGTTAATTTTTAGATTCTCTCCACACAGTAGACTTCATTGGGCTACTTTAAGTATCAGTTGGCAAACATTTGGAACAAATAGACATATGCATACTGCCTTCCAATAGATATTTGCTCATTTTTTTGGTCTATTTAAAACTCCTCTCTCCATTATGGAGATTTAAAATAATTTTTGGAACTTGAGAAATCTTAAAATCTATTTTTTTGTTGTCTTTGTGTCATCTTGTTACTCAAAATTCTTCTCTCAAATTTAATTTCTGTCTATTCTGAATGTCTTCTCTTTTCTTCATAAGAATGGTACTCATTCTTCCATCTTTTACTATCAAATGATATTTTGAAAATATATTACTATTTACTCATCTTAAGGGTCCACAGTAAGAAATCATTTATTATTATTTAATAAATGTAGTTTAGTTGTGTTGCTATGAAAAAATGTGAATTTCAGACATTACATTAAAAGCAAACAAAATGCATATTTTGCACAGCTCAAGTGTCCCCAGAGGAAAGGTAACTGGGAGTGAAGGGTAAAATGGTGATGTATGGGAATATAATAAATGTATGCAGCAAATTAAAATTTTAAAAATTATTTATTAAAGGATAATGGTCTTCTGGAATAATAATGACATTATTTTCTCTGAGACACTAAAAACATAATTGACACACTTGGTAAACTGTGCAAAATAACAATTGTTTTAAAAAGTTTATTCAGTGGTTTAAAACACATTTACACTCAATTGATTCAGCATAGGAACTACTGTGTAGCTGTCGCGGATCAGTCATTGTAATAAATAACTGTCATACTAGACAAAAAAATTATATCCTTAAGATTAACAAAGTACTTTAAAAGTCTAGAATATTTTAATAAGGAGATTATATACATTGATAATCTAATTCTCAATTTGAAGATTGTGGTAATATTTAAGAGATATAATGGATGTTGATAATCTAGTAGTTAACTTGTATAACATATTTGTTTATTTAAAATTTCTTTATCTCTTCACAGATTATTTTAAATGTAGGCCTTCATGTTTAACATCCTGTAAAATTATATGGACCCATTTCAGATAATAAAAAAGTATAATTGTGTTCTAAAAATAGACAATTTTAATGACAATGACAACATTGAGAATTAAAATATAAGGTATTATTTATTGACTATTTAATTGGAACTGTGCTATATTTTATATACTGATTATTTTATTTAATCTGCATTATAGCCCTATAAAAATGGTATGTTTATTTAAGTTTTAGAAAGAAGAAAAGGCGTTAAAGGAAATGGAATAACTTGTGGAGAATAGCCAGGAAGTTGTAAGTAGTGAAGTCTTTATGTTTTGTAGCCTAGCCACCCCATTTGGCTTTGGGTCAGCAACCAAAACCATCTGCCAAGTGGTCTAGAAGGAATCACGCACACTAGTACTTTGACGGAAAGGGCCATCTGTCCACTGGCAGCAGTAGCAGCAGTGCATGTGAAAGTGGCCCTGTGGCCCTACTTCAGCCTTCTTCAGCTGAGTTCCCAGTTAAGAGTTGCTTATCCAAGGTTTTCTCTGTATCTATCAAGATAATCATGTGGTTTTTGTCTTTGGTTGCATATGAACTTCTTAAATGAGGAGAAACATTTCTCTGTTCCACACCCTCTTGTTGTGCTACTCAGTCCAGTTCCACAACTTGACCTACATGGGTGAATAAGATGTACTACCTCCCTTTAAGGGCATTTTCTACAGGTTATACATTTTACCTGTGTTCATATCTCATTAACAGGACTTAGGCACATAACTATACTGAGCTGCAAAAGAAGCTAAAAATGTGCTTTTCGTTCTGGGTTTCCATATGTCTACTAAAGATCAGAAGGTTTTCTGGTTTCTGTCAAAATGCCTAACTAAGGTAGCTGCTGTTCTCTACCCAAAAATAAACCATGCAGAAACTACACATATTTATATACTTATACATAGTAGATAATCAAGTTTCTTCAATTGCATCTGTTACTGCACACGTGAGGAGATCCATGTTTCCCTATGTTGCCTACAGTATCTCTCACAGTACTGTGCAAAAAACCAAGCATTCAATAAATATTTGATGAAAGACTGACCCAACCCACCTCAGTCTTCACCATGCTTGAAAGAAAGAGGAAAATTGGTCTGCTCGATAATTTCTCCATGTACTTAAACATTGACATCGTCACCTCTCAAACTTATCTTCAACTAATCTCCATTTCTTTATCTTTCTTTATTGATTTGGGTGCAGAAATCTTAGTTATCTTCTAAGCATTACTGTAGATTCTTCCACATTGACTAAGTAAACAAATTTGATGAACCCAAACAGCAATTAATTGCTCCATAACATAGATTACCAGATTCCATCAACTGTCTCCAACATATTTAATATTCTGTGGGCATTTTTACAGAATTAAAGACCTGGAGGTAGAAATTTTTATCATGGTTTTAAAAAGCCTATGCCATTCAATGAACGTTTTTTGCTAAATTCATCTTTAGAATTAATTGCTTTCATTTTTATTAACGTCCTAAAAGAAAGTATCCTTTAGTAATCAGAGTTTTTAGTGGTTTGCCTGAGTTCCCCTTAACAGGCCAGCTGGCAAATTTCAAATCCCCAAGAAACCTACAGATTACATATTTCTATTTCTATTTATTCTTATGCTGTATTTGACTGTAGAATTTCATCTTCCTGATAACTCTTCTACTTGGTACTTGGCTAATAGCTAATTTAACAAAACCTAAATGTGCGAAGAGATTTAAGGGATCAGGAAAGCTACTTAGTCCCTTGAGTTTGCTGCAGTCCTCTACTTGTAAGAGCTATATTTTCTTAAAAAAAGACTATTCTTCAAGGTGACAAGATAAAGCCCAGGAGTTCTTAACATGTATTTTTTTATATAAGCTAACTTTACAGGGAGTTTTGGTGATGAAAAAGCACACTTTTTAAGTCCGAAACCCTCTCTAACCTGTCATCTTTGCATTCATTCATTTGTTCATTCACTTTTAGAATATCTATTGTGTGCCAGGCATCCTTTAAAGCTCTAAGAATATAGTACTAAACAAGAGGCCTTTCCTATCATTGAAATTAAATAAAAGTCCAATTATTTTTGGCTTATTCTTTATAATATGAAAGAATACTATTAGCTTAAGAAAGAATGTATGCTTTGGTGTGTAAACTTGGTTGCCTGAGTTTCATTCCCTGACCTGAAATATAAATATATGCATTGTCAAAAGAAATTTTTTCCTTTCCTCTGAGTTATTTATGGCTTTAGTCAAAATAAAGCATATAAAGCCAAAGATACAAAACTTCCAATAGAAGTGTCAACAGAATTTTAATTTATCACTTACTTTTCCTACACTTGTAGGAAATAATACTGAAATAGTGAGGATGAGTTCACAGACCACCTATACACACACTCAACAACAAATTCTTGTATCCTTAGTGTATTATATTTAATTCCATTGGCAAATGCATAGTTTGAGCTATAGATGAATATTTTGAACCATACATTTATGTATGTTTGAAGCATTATATCCAATTATGATAGCTAGTACACTGCTTAAGAGCATTCTGTCAAATCTCATTGGTATATATGTTGAAACATAGATAATAAAAGTAATACTGAATAAGAAGAATCACAAACATTTTAGTTTTTCAAGTGAAATGATCCAAAAACAAATAAAATGTGGCTAAGGATACACATAAAAACCTATAAATATTTAAGGGTCACTTCCAGCATGCCTTCCTATGTTCTTTGCACTAAAGAAAATAGAACTGCTATTATAAACACTCATTTGCAAGATGGCCTTTTAAACTGTAGTTATATACTTTCTTATTAAGTATAAGAAGCATGGAAATAGATATTTAAGCTGAATTTCTTTTAAAATTTTACTACCAACAAGTGTAAATAGATTTTGACTTTACCAAATAAAGTCTCACATGATTTTGTGATATTAGCTATGGGTTTGTCATACATGGCAACACTGTCTTCTAAAAATACAGGTGAGAAAAAGGCTTCTACAGACTGTATTTGTTCATTCTCATACTGCTATAGAGAACTACTGGGTAATTTATGAATAAAAGAGTTTTAATCAACTTATAGTTCCACAGGCTATACAGAAGGCATGGCTGGGGAGGCCTCAGGAAACTTACAATCATGGTAAAGGGAAAGAGGAATCAGGCATGGTCTCCACAGGACCAGGGCAGAAGAAAGAGACAGAGCTCAGAGGAAAGTGCTATATACTTCCAAACAACCAGAGCTTGTAAGAACTCTATCATGAGAACATCAAAGGGGAAGCTCACCCTGATTCAATCACCTCCTACACATGGGAATTACAATTTGACATGAGATTTGGGTGGAGACAGAGCCAAACCTTGTGCTTCCACTCCTGGCCCCACCCAAATCTCATGTGCTTTTCACATTTCAAAACACAATCATGCCTTCTCAACAGTCCTCCAACTCTTACTCATTTCAGCATCAACTCAAAAGTCAAATTCCAGTCTCATCTGAGACAAGGCATGTCACTTCTGCCTACGAGCCTGTAAAATCAAAACCAAGTTAGTTACTTCCAATATACAATGGGGGTACTGGAATTGGGTAAGTGCTCCCATTTCAAAAGGGAGAAATTGGCAAAAACCAAGGGGCTATAGGCTCCATGCAAGTCTGAAACCCAGCAGGGCAGTGATTAAATCTTAAAGCTCAAAAATGATCTCCTTTGGCTCCACGTCTCACATCCAGGCCACACCAATGCAAGAGGTGGGCTCCCAAGGCCTTGGGCAGCTCCATCCTTGTGGCTCTGCAGGGTACAGCTTTTCTGGCTGCTTTCATGGGATGGTGTTGAGTGCCTGTGGCTTTTGCTGGTGCACAGTTCAATCTGTTGGTGAATCTATTTTTCTGGGGTCTGGAGGATGGTGACCTTCTTCTCACAGCTCCACTGGGCAGTGCCTCAGTGGGGAGTCTGTTTTGGGGCTCTAATGCCATATTTCCCCTCCAAACTGCCCCACTAAAGAATCTCCATGAGGGCTCCACTCCCACAGGAGACTTTTGTCTGGACATCCAGGTGTTTCCGTACATCCTCTGTAATCTTTTTTTTTTTTTTTTTGAGACGGAGTTTCGCTCTTGGTATCCAGGCTGGAGTGCAATGGCGCGATCTCGGCTCACCGCAACCTCCGCCTCCTGGGTTCAGGCAATTCTCCCGCCTCAGCTTCCCAAGTAGCTGGGATTACAGGCACGCGCCACCATGCCCAGCTAATTTTTTGTATCTTTA
>CAUYOR010061337.1:0-10061 GCA_963573925.1 Callimico goeldii | reverse complement strand
TCAATATAGTACTGGAAGTTCTAGCCAGAGCAATCATGCAAGAAAAAGAAATAAAGGGTATTCAGATAGGAAAGGAGGAAGCCAAATTGTCTCTATTTGCAGACGATATGATTGTATATCTAGAAGACCCCATCATCTCAGCCCAAAATCTCCTGAAACTGATAAACAACTTCAGCAATGTCTCAGGATACAAAATCAATGTGCAAAAATCACAAGCATTCCTATACACCAATAAGAGACTTAAAGAGAGCCAAATCAAGAACAAACTGCCATTCACAATTGCTACAAAGAGAATAAAATACCTTGGAATACAACTCACAAGGAATGTAAAGGACCTCTTCAAGGAGAACTACAAACCACTGCTCAATGAAATAAGAGAGGATATAAACAGATGGGGAAACATTCCATGTCCATGGTTAGGAAGAATCACTATCGTGAAAATGGCCATACTGCCCAAAGTGATTTACAGATTCAACACTATCCCCATCAAGCTACCAATGACCTTCTTCACAGAAATGGAGAAAACTACCTTAAACTTCATATGGAACCAAAAGAGAGCCCACATAGCCAAGTCAATTTTAAGTAAAAAGAACACAGTGGGAGGCATCACACTACCGGACTTCAAACTATACTACAAGGCTACAGTAATCAAAACAAAAAATGGTACTGGTACCAAAACAGAGATATAGACCAATAGAACAGAACAGAGGCATTGGAGGTAACACAACATATCTACAACCATACAATCTTTGATAAACCTGACAAAAACAAGCAATGGGGAAAGGATTCCCTGTTTAATAAATGGTGTTGGGAAAACTGGCTAGCTATATGCAGAAAGCAGAAACTGGACCCCTTCCTGATGCTTTACACTAAAATTAACTCCAGATGGATTAAAGACTTAAACGTAAGACCTAACACCATAAAAACCCTAGAAGAAAATCTAGGCAAAACCATTTAGGATATAGGAGTAGGCAAGGACTTCATGATCAAAACACTAAAAGCATCGGCAACAAAAGCCAAAATAGACAAATGGGACCTAATCAAACTCCACAGCTTCTGCACAGGAAAAGAAACAGTCATTAGAGTGAATCGGCAACCAACAGAATGGTAAAAAATGTTTGCAGTTTGCCCATCTGACAAAGGGCTGATATCCAGAATTTACAAAGAACTAAAACAGATTTAGAAGAAAAAAAACAAACAAGCCCATTCAAAAATGGGCAAAGGATATGAACAGACACTTTACAAAAGAAGACATACATGAGGCCAACAAACATATGAAAAAATGCTCATCATCACCGGTCATTTGAGAAATGCAAATCAAAACTACATTGAGATACCATCTCACCCCAATTAGAATGGCGATCATTAAAAAATCTGGAGACAACAGATGCTGGAGAGGATGTGGTGAAATAGGAACACTTTTATACTGCTGGTGGGAGTATAAATTAGTTCAACCATTGTGGAAGACAGTGTGGCAATTCCTCAAGGACCTAGAAATAGAAATTCCATTTGACCCAGCAGTCCCATTACTGGGTGTATATCCAAAGGATTATAAATCATTCTACTATAAGGACACATGCACACGAATGTTCATTGCAGCACTGTTTACAATAACAAAGGCCTGGAACCAACCCAAATGCCCATCGATGATAGACTGGACAGGGAAAATGTGGCACATATATACCCTGGAATATTATGCAACAATCAAAAACGATGAGTTTGTGTCCTTTATAGGGACATGGATGAACCTGGAGAACATCATTCTCAGCAAACTGACACAAGAACAGGAAATGAAATACTGCATGTTCTCACTCATAGGCTGGTGTTGAACAATGAGAGCACATGGACACAGGGAGGGGAGCACTACACACTGGGATCTGTTGGGGGGAACAGGGGAGGGACAGCGGGGGGTGGGGAGTAATGCCAGATATAGGTGAAGGGGAGGAAGGCAGCAAATCACACTGCCACGTGTGTACCTATGTAACTATCTTGCATGTTCTTCACATGTACCCCAAAACCTAAAATGCAATAAAAAAATATTTGATTTTATACTTCATATTTTTACTCCAAAATATATTCTAGATATAATAAATATTTAAGTGTAAAACCAGAAACAATGTAAGTACTGAAAGAAAATATAGGTTAATATTTTAAAAATCTTGGGATAGGAGGAAGGTCTTTCAAAGTAGGTGATTAAGGACAAAGTTAATAAAAATATTGATAGATTTAACTAAATGAATTTGTAATTTTTGCACTAAAATCAGTGTATAAGGATAAAATATGAACAATATGCTAAGAAAATATTGCAGGGTATGTAATAGATGAAATGCATCATTAATAGGAGTTATTAAAAATCAATAATAAAGTTTACAGTCTTAACAAAAATGATCAGTGGCATGAGCAGAGAAACAATAAAAGAAATGTAAAGGTACAAAAAACATACAAAGGAACCAAATAAGCTGAAATTAATGGAGATCTTGTATTTGCTATTTTTGTGTAACAAGCATTCTCAAAACTCAATGGTTAAAACAGCAATTATTTTTATAATAAAATTTTTTTTTTTGAGACAGAGTTTCGCTCTTGTTACCCAGGCTGGAGTGCAATGGCGCGATCTCAGCTCACCACAACCTCCGCCTCCTGGATTCAGGCAATTCTCCTGTCTCAGCCTCCTGAGTAGCTGGGATTACAAGCACGCGCCACCATGCCCAGCTAATTTTTTGTATTTTTAGTAGAGACAGGGTTTCACCATGTTGACCAGGATGGTCTCTAGCTCTTGACCTTGTGATCCACCCGCCTCGGCCTCCCAAAGTGTTATAATAATTTACATATCTTTTTGCTGTCTGAGGGTTTGTTGACTGCTTTAGGATTACCTTAACTGAACTTGCTTTTGTTTCTGTATGCAGGCTGGGGCCTATCTCTAGGCTGGGCTTGCCTGGGACAGTTTAGCTGGAGCATTCCTGCTCCATCTGTCTTTCACAGTTTGCTAGGGCTCCAAGTATTTTTTATCCTTTTTCTAAGACCAATGGGCTAACCCAAGCAAGTCCTTCCTCTGGCAATGGCAGAAGTACAAGAGTGCAAGCCTAGCTGGACAAGTGTTTCTTAAGCTTCTGCTGTGTCCCATCTGCTAACATCGCATTGGCTAAATGGCAGTTACATGACCAAACTCAGAATCAAGGGGAAAGGAAATATATCTTGTCTTTTAATAGAAGGAACTAAAAGTCATATGGTAAAGGACATGGATACAGGCAAAGGTAAAGATTTTGGGCCCTTAATACAGTATACCAGATGCCACCTTTTGCATGTTGGTTAGTAGAGGGTTTTTTTTTTACCTTGCTTATAATATTCAGTGTTGTCAAGAGTGTTAGGAAATGAGTACTCCCACACACTGCTGAAGGTGGGAGTCTAAATAGCTAATTGGAGTGACAATTTGCAAGTGTTTCAAAATTCTCTTAAAGGTTTGTGTTTTTGGCTCAATACTTCCATTTTTAAGAATTTACTACAGGAAAACAATTAGACAGATGTGCAAAGGTTGTTCAAGTATAAACCTGGCTAATTGTCAGAGCCAGTTGTCATGGCAGCCGCAGGCCATCTGGAGCAGCTGCTGCCATCATGATGGCTGCAGCAGAGATGTGGCTGTGGCTGCTTGCTTCATGGAACTGGTGGGAACAGAGGGCAAGGTGGGAGCCTCACCCCTCCTGAGTTGGGGCAGGAGCTCCCTGGGTGCTGCTAAAGATGCATAAGCCACAGCTGTGGACCTGGGCATCCCTGTGCTCTTGGAACCCAGGAGCAGGCAGAAACCTCACCTACCTGGGCCCAGCTGTGGCCACCCAAACTGTGGCTGCAGACCTGTGCCTCCTGCTCCATGAAGCAGGCAGGAGCCCCATCCCCCTGAGTGCAGCTGCAGCCTGCTCAAGATGTGGCTGTAGACCCAGGCATCTCTGCACTCAGTGGGTCCCAGGAGTGCCCCCACTGTTCTTATGGGCTCCGAAGTACCTGCTCCTGCTGCCTGGCTTCTCCCTGCTGTTAGCACCTCCTTCTATCTTGGAGCAAAGATGGGGCCAAGCCCAGAAACTGTCACAGCCAAGCTGGGTGTGCACACACTTGGGGCAGTGCTGACATGCCAGCTCCTTGTCACCTTGGCCCCCCACTGGACTTTGGGCACTGATGAGCACAGGAGGAAAGCTGAGGGGATGTGGAGGCAGCTCAGTGTTGGTCTGTAGGTACCTTTTGGCTCCTATAACCTGTGTGCCCTGAAAGGCAGATTGAGGTTGAGAGGTTACTAGATGGAAGGGGGCAGTTCCCAGCCTTCAGGGAGGGCCTAAAGGCTGGGGACTGGGCTGCCAGTACCACTGGACTAGAGTAGAAACTTGTGGTGCATTTTCTGGGCCCACCCATGGGCACCCATGGAAGAATTACTTCCTCCCCATACACTTCCTCCCTTCTGAGGCCCATAGAAACCCCGGGCTCAGCCAGAGCTGAGCAGATGCCGAGATGGCCAGCTGCATAGAGGAGCAGTCTATTCTAGAGGCTCCTCTCTGCTGAGAGCTACAAAGATAATGTGATGACATGCCTGCAGAGAGGAGCCACCCACTTTAGGGCCTCCTCTCTGCTGAGAGCTGCAGAAATGAAGAGATGACAGAGAGATGATGGGACTACCTGCCTGCAGAGAGGAACCACCCATTCTAGGGCCTTCTCCCTGCTGAGAGCTGCACAGACAATGAGATGACCAGCAGCAGAGAGGAGCTACCCTCTCTGCTGATAATCTGAATACTTGTCAGGATGACTTGCCTAGCAGAGAGTAGCCACCCTCTCTGTTAGAAGCTGGACACATGTTGGGGAAACCCTGGCTGTGGAATGTCACTGCACCCTGAAGATTTCCTCTGAGCTGTTCTATCACTCAGTAAAGCTCTTTATGTTGCTCACCCTCCACTTTTCTCATACCTCATTTTTCCTGGGTATAGAATAAGAACTCGGGGCCCACTGAATGAGGCTAAAAGAGCTATAACACAAACAAGCCTGAGATATGTGTCTTGCTCACCACATTGCAAGCAAAGAGAAGGAAAGAAGAGCTGTGGCCTTTCACAGAGTCCAGACCTGGGAGTTCCCCAAGCCAGGGCTGTGACTCCCTCTTTGGGTTCCTGGCATTTCCAAGCTACTGGGCACCACCTTGTTCCCTGGTGCCAGCTCTGGAAGCTGCTTGCAGTGCACCTGGTCTGGCCGCAGCCTTGCAGAGAGCCAATGCTATGCTTGCACCTGGAGCTTCCCGCCCTGCTGCAATAGCTGGCATATCTGACTGCACAGTGGCCGGGCCCCGTGCTCACTCACGCATCCCTTGTTGCTCTATACAGTCTCCTTTGGCAGGTGTGGGATCCAGGCTGGTAGTGTGAGCCAAGTGCAGCCTGCCAGGCCCAGTGGGCGGAATGAGCCCAGCAGGCCCGAGTAAAAGTCAGGTAAAGGCACCACGGGTCACAGAGGTTTCTGACCAGAAAAGTGACACCCCAAAAGTCCTGTAACACTTGCACACATAAGGCTATACTTTTTTTAAGAGTTGACATTAATTTTGATTGATTGATATTTCAGCTGATTATATATTTTGAATGTCACCTCTGAGTTCAATATTAATCACTGGATTCTTTATAGTAGTAAACATTTGGAAATTTTCTAAGTTCCATTAGCATAAAATTGATAAAAAGAAATGTTGGTACATCCACATAATGAGTTGCTATACAACTGTTAAGATATTGATGCTTGTATTTATCATCATGAAAGAAATCCATGCCATACTGATTAAGTGTAAAGTAGAGGCTTGTTTCAATAATACATGTGGTTGTATGTTCATTAAATATATGAAAAAGTATTTATCAGGGTGTTTTTATGTGGAAAATTATGGATGATTTTATTTTCTTATTGTGCTTTTTAATGTTTTATTTGTAGTATCATGCATTAACAGGCACTTTTATAACCATTAAAAGACAGAAAGTCTACTTCTGTTGTGGAAAAGTGATGTTGAGAATTTAACTGTAATTAGTTTCCAGGAAAATATGTGAGTAACAATAGTCTACGTTACAAAGTCAAAACATTCCATAGAAAATAGCTACGAGTTTTAAAGGAAAGACTTGTCTAGTCATATCATAAATTATGGCTGGTTCCCTTTTGAGCAAGGAGACACAACTCAATAAAATTAATAGGGGAAACTCAAATGTATAGAAAACAGAATATGAGTAAGAAAGGCATGGATACTTTTATACTGTTTATATACACATATACACCCAGCCATGCTTTCTATAAAAATAGTGCTTGCTTAGTTCTGTAAAAGGAGGAAATATTTCAGAGTTTATGGCAAAATCATTTTGGAGGTACAGAAGGTTGGTTTGGAAAGGATTCCACATTTGTCATGCTTTCTTTCATGCTTAATAAAAAAAGTGATTTTGATTTGATGAATGGAATATTGTTAGAAGTCAGAAAATGTTACTGTTTCTTGTTATACTTTTCATTTGTCACATGACTTTGATGAAGGACCCTCCTCTTGGCATGAGTCATTAATCATCGAAAGGTGTATAGAACATTTCCTTTTTAATGCAGACAAACTAGTATACTAGTTAAAAATAAAACTCTCAAAATCATTTTGCTTATACACTTTGAGGATCTGCTAAATGTTTTCTGCTTTTGAGTACACAGTAAGAAAATTAATTTAGAGCTTTAATCAGCCATCATATTTTTTATAGCAGCAGCAGGCAATTTTATTTAATTTTTCAAAGCAATGAGAGACTGTTGGAGTGGGAGCAGGCATGTAGGTAATAAAGAACTCTTTGATTTTTATTGAAACATCCATAATTTAAATGACAGATTTTGCGGATTCAAGACTAGTGGGTAACTAGTCCTCTGCAGAGCCTCTTGGGTTCCATGGTATTATCTTGGGGTGCACTGAGGGCAGTGGTTGGAAGAGAAGGCAGCCCCTGGCTTCCATGTCCACATCCTCCACTGTAGCTCTAATTTCATAGGTTTTGTATTTCAACGTTCTGTGTGAGTTGGCTTGAGAAATGAGTTCTACTGCAAAAATAATTTTGAAAACCTTTAATTTGTTCCATCTCCACAGTGTGTAGATGAAGAAACTGAGATTCAGAGTAGACTCCTGCTCTATTTTAGTGATTATTAACTTCTGGAAGGGTAAGAATGCACAAAATGCTTCAGTCATCACAGCAATCCTGTCACCTAGGCTGAGTAGATATCAGCACCATCATTTGCCAGATTAGAAAATGGACACTCAGAGGGTTTCAGCAGTCTGCCCAAGAGATGGTATGTCTAACTCCTAGTCCTGCTTTTCCTCCTTATATTCCTTCTTCGAAGTACTTTTTATCTGACCAGCCTGCGTGGTTCTCTATATTTGTGTGTTCCAACCCAGGTTGTGGTGTATAATTCATGGTATTTTTAGATGATTCCATTTAAACTGCCATTATTAGAAATGATCTCTGAACAGCAGCCCTAGGCATGAGTATGTCCAATAATGACAAAGTCTAACCAGTAAGTGCACAGAATAGTGTGAAAATTTTATTTAGCAATTTTACAAGATTGGTGTGGAGGGTATATACAAATTGCTTTATGTGTTTTTCTTTTTTAGCAGGTTTTAATAAGTGATATATTTATAATTTTAAAAGTTTTATTAGGCCAGGTGCAGTGGCTTACGCCTGTAATCCCAGCACTTTGAGAGGCTGAGGCGGGCGGATAACGAGGTCAGGAGTTCAAGACCATCCTGGCTAACATGGTGAAACCCCATCTCTACTAGAAATACAAAAATTAGCTGGGCGTGGTGGCGTACTCCTGCAGTTCCAACTACTTGGGAGGTTGAAGCAGGAGAATCTCTTGAACCAGAGAGGCAGAGGTTGCAGTGAGCTGAGATCGCACCACTGCCCTCCAGCCTGGGCCACACAGCGAGACTCCATCTCAAAAAAAAAAAAGTTAAAGACCTATAATTTGAACACTAGCATTGTAAGCATAAATGTTCTTTATGTTCACAAAAAATCTCATGGTATTCTCAATTTTAAATTGGTCTTTGTGTATATTATATTCCTCTCAAGTGCACTAAATTTCTATAGATTCTGTATGTTCATTAAAAATATTTGCTCAATTCAATTACAGTTATTGGGATTAAGGGGTAGCAGATGGGGAAAATGTGTAAGCTCCTGAGGCTTCCCTAAATGGGAATTCCCCTCTGCAGATCGAGATATGTCCAAAAACCTGCATTGAACTTTCAAGGATCTATCAGCTGAGGGGCCTGAGAATCTATGAAAAACAGGCATTTTAAGAAGAGTCCTGGCTCAAATCTTGTTTCGTAGGTATCTCATCATATAAAAATAAATAAGAATAAAAATTATAATAACTGTATTATATTCCTATATGTATATATATACACACACCAGATTTTATTTAACCATTTCCTCTGTTATTAAGGAATTTAAAACATTTAAGATATTTCTGAATCTTTGCCATTGTTTAAAATAACACTGAAATGAGCATCTGGGTGCATATGTAATTGCCTTCATCTATAATAATTTCCATTGGAAAGATTCCTATTAATGACATTGTTGTACTAATTTACTCTTTCATCAATTTAATCCTTCTACTGCTGAATTTTACTAATACTGAATTATACATTATTTTACTAATATTGCTAATGAAAGATTGTATCTTGGTGACTTTTTTTCATAGATCTATCAATATGTTTTAGTCATCTGTAAGTGACATGGAGAGCTTATATTTTTTGACATCTCTGATTTTCATAAAATCATATTAGAGAACCTATGGCATTAAATTAGGTTATCTCTGGATTGAGAAATGGTGATATTTGTTTTCTTTATTCTTTTTGTGAGTTTCTGCCCATAGATTTTATAATAAAAATACAAAAAATGATGAATGTATTTTTTCCCAAAAATCCATAAAATAAAACAAGATACATGTGTATTACCAAACATATATGAAATTTTATTATTAAATGTTTTTAGAGAAATTATTCAACATATGAAGGATTTTAGTCAGTAGACAACCTCTTCACCTGCACTGGAGGAGTTGTTTTTCTTCTCTGTAGCAGGGTGAATAGGGTAGGATGGTAAAAATTTCCACTGAGAATGTAGCAAGATTGATGTCTTCAAAACAGATCTCACTCCCATAACACCCAAGAGCCACTGCATTATAAGGAATCTAAAGTTGCTATTTTTTCTTTTTTCTGAGAGGGAGTCTCACTCTGTCACCCAGACTGGAGTGCAGTGATGCAATCTTGGATCACTGAAACCTCTGCCTCCCTAGTTTAAATGATTTTCTTGCCTCAGCCTGCTGAGTAGCTGGGATTACAGACATGTGCCACTACGCTTGGCTAATTTTTGTATTTTTAGTAGAGATGGGGTTTCACCGCGTTGGCCAGGCTGGTCTTGAACTCCTGACCTTGTGATCTGCCTTCCTCAGTCTCCCAAAGTGCTGAGGTTATAGGTATAAGCCACTGCTCCCGGCCTAGAATTGCTTTCTTAAAAGCATCAGTTATGTATTACATGATACATTACAACATTTGCAATGACAAGTCAAGCAAAGATTGAATATATCGCTCTGTTTAAAGTGGAAATCCACCTCTAATTATTTTGCTGCTGATGATAGAATAATGCTTTCAAAAATCATTTTTAAAATTTTTGTTTTATAAAAATTTTTTATATGAGTGATGGACTAAAAATCTCAACTAAGTATTCCTGAGACTCTTCATTCTGTTCTCTAACAGAACCTCCAAAGTGTATTTTGGAAAAATTCCATTAAAACGCTGCCTAGGCTGAAATAGTTTCATGATCAGTTTCATTTTTGTACTCACCTTGTAAATCCAGACCTCCAGGCAGGTGCTGGGCACTATCAGTGGATTAATCTGGTCAGCTGCTTCTGGTTGCTATTTTTTTTTTTTTTTTGGGGGGGGGGAGGAGGGGAGGAAGGCAGGGCGGGAGGGAAGGAGGAAGGCAGGGCGGGAGGGAAGGAGGAAGGCAGGGCGGGAGGGAAGGAGGAAGGTAGGGAGGAGGGAAGGGATGAAGGAA
>CAUYOR010061335.1:0-21363 GCA_963573925.1 Callimico goeldii | reverse complement strand
GTTCAAGCCCTGGATATCCTTGTTAATTTTCTGTCTGGTTGATCTGTCTAATATTGACAGTGGAGTGTTAAAGTCTCCCACTATTATTGTGTGGGAGTCTAAGTCTCTTTGTAAGTCATTAAGAACTTGCCTTATATATCTGGTTGCTCCTGTATTGGGTCCATATATATTTAGGATCGTTATCTCTTCTTGTTGTATTGATCCTTTTACCATTATGTAATGATTGTCTTTGTCTCTTTTGATCTTTGTTGCTTTAAAGTCTATTTTATCAGAGACGAGAATTGCAACTCCTGCTTTTTTTTTGCTCTCCATTTGCTTGGTAAATCTTCCTCCATTTCTTTATTTTGAGCCTTTGTGTATCCTTGCATGTGAGATGGGTTTCCTGGATACAGCACACCGATGGGTTTTGGTTTTTTATCCAATTTGCCAGTCTGTGTCTTTTGATTGTTGCATTTAGCCCATTTACATTTAGAGTTAATATGGTTATGTGTGAATTCGATCCTGCCATTTTGATGCTAGCTGGCTGTTTTGCCCGTTAGTTGATGCAGATTCTTCATTTTGTTGATGCTCTTTATCATTTGGTATGTTTTTAGAATTCCTGGTACTGGTTGTTCTTTTCTATGTATAGTGCCTCTTTCAGGACCTCTTGTAAAACAGGCCTGGTGGTGACAAAATCTCTGAGTACTTGCTCGTTTGCAAAGAATTTTATTTTTCGTTCCCTTATGAAGCTCAGTTTGGCTGGATATGAAATTCCGGGTTGAAAGTTCTTTTCTTTAAGGTTGTTGAATATTGGCCCCCACTCTCTTCTGGCTTGTAGAGTTTCTGCCGAGAGATCTGCTGTGAGTGTGATGTGCTTCCCTTTGTGGGTGATGTGACCTTTCTGTCTGGCTGCCCTTAGTATTTTCTCCTTCATTTCAACCCTGATGAATCTGACAATTATGTGCCTTGGGGTTTCTCTTCTTGAGGAATATCTTTGTGGTGTTCTCTGTATTTCCTGGACTTGAATATTGGCCTGCCTTTCTAGGTTGGGGAAATTTTCCTGGATAATATCCTGAAGAGTATTTTCTAGCTTGGATTCATTTTCTTCATCACATTCTGGTACACCTACCAAAAATAGGTCTCTTCACATAGTCCCACATTTCTTGGAGACTTTGTTCATTCCTTTTTGCACTTTTTTCTCTCATCTTGGTTTCTCGTTTTATTTCATTGAGTTGATCTTCGACTTCTGATATTCCTTCTTCTGCTTGGTCAATTTGGTTGTTGAAACTTATGCATGCTTCACGAAGTTCTCGTGTTGCATTTTTCTGCTCCTTCAATTCATTCATATTCCTCTCTTAAGTTGTCCATTCTTGTTATCATTTCCTCAAATCTTTTTCAAGGTTCTTACTTTCTTTGCATTGATTTGGAACATGTTCTTTTAGCTAATGGAAGTTTCTCATTATCCACCTTCTGAAGTCTGATTCCATCATTTTGTCACACTCATTCTCCGTCCAGCTTTGTTCCCTTGCTGGAGAGGAGTTTTGGTTCTTTGTAGGACATGAGATGTTTTGGTTTCCGGTGTTTTCCTCCTTTTTGTGCTGGTTTCTTCCCATCTTTGTGGATTTATCCACCTGGCTTTGAGTAGTTGCTGACTTTTTGATTGGGTCTCTGAGTGGACGCCCATATTGTTGATGATGAAGTATTTCTGTTACTTAGTTTTCCTTCTAACTATCTAGTCCGTCTGCTGCATGACTGCTGAGGTCCACTCCAGGCCCTGCTTGTCTGGGGTACACCTGTAGCATCTGTGGAACAGTGAGGGATGCTACCCGTTTCTTCTTCTGCTATCGTTGTCCCAGAATGATGCCTGCCAAATGTCAGTCTGATCAGTCCTTTTTGAGGCGACTCTTTGGATATACAGGAGTCTGTGAGCTGCTTGAGGAGATGGAATGTACTTTATAGGAGTTCAAGTGCTGAGCTGTGAGCTCCGTTGTTCATTCACGGCTGTTACTTTTGTGCGTTTAGGTCTGCTGCAGCAGAACTTATAAAACCCCTTATTTTTTCCTCAGATGCTCTGTCTCGGGGAGTTAGGGCTTTCTTTATGAGTATCCGTTGCACTGTCCTGCCCAGCTAGGAGGCAGTATTTTCCTGCCAAGGCTCTGCTTTGCTACCGTGGGGTCCACCCTGTTGCCATGGGCTCTGCCCTGCTGTCGTGTGTTCCACCCTGTTGTCATGGGTTCTACCCTGTTGCCCGTGGGCTCCACCCTGCTCTCGTGGGTTCTGCCCTGTTGTCAGAGTCTCTCTGTTATGACGGGTTGCCTCGACAACAGCAGGCTGCCTCAGCAATGGGAGTGTACCTCAGTAGGGGCGGAACGCCTCAGTAGTGGCGGACGCTTCTCCCCCTGAGCTGCACCATTCTGGATTCAGCTGTGCCCACAGTGAAACTCTCAGCCCTGAGCATTTTGAATCACCATTTTGTTTGTCCCTGTGGGGGTGGGACCCGCCGAGCCTGCTCACCTGGCTCCCTGCCTCAGAGCCCTTTTTCTCTCTTTTTTTTTAAGTTGAACAGTTGACTCTTTCCCAGGTGTTTCAGTCGCCTGCTGATAGGGCACCGGGATCTGTGTGATTTCCCGTGCAGCGCCCCACTGCACTGGCTCAAATGTCACTTCCCAGGAATCTCCTGGTCTGGCTCATTGTCTGAGTCCCGTTTAATCAGATGGATATGCTAATCTGCCCTCACAAATCTCAGATTGCCGGTTTAACAGGGCACCCAGACCAGTGTGTTTTGTGCGGGGTGCCGCTGTGCTGCAGCGCCAGCCAAAACGGCTGCACAAGCTGAAAGGGCTGCGCTGGTGTCCCATGTTTCTCCTACACCTGGGAATTTCCCTGTTCTGTGGGCAAGAAAGATCCATCTGGAAATGCGGCTAGGACTCACCCTCTGCGCCTTCACTGAGAGCTGCAATCCTGAGTTGTTCCTACTATGTCATCTTGGAAATCTCCTGAATCTCATTCTTTTTTATAGCTGAATAGTACTCCATTGTGTACATGTACTACATTTTCTTTATCCATTTGTTAATGGACACTTAGGTTGCTTCTAAATCTTGGGTATTGTGAACAGAATTGTGGCAAATAGGAGAGTGCAGATACCATCCAACATAATGATTTCAATTTAGGGGGTTATATAACCAGCAGTGGGATTATTGGATCATATGGTAGCTCTATTTTTAGTTTTGAATAACCTCAAAACTGTCCTCCAAAGGGGTTGTATTAATTTACATTCCCATCAATATTGTATGAGGGTTTCCTTTTCCCCACATTCCCACCAGCATTTGTTGTTGCTTATTTTTTGGATATAAGGCATTTTAACTAAGATGAGATATTACCTCATTGAAGTTTCAATTTGCATTTCTTTGATAATCAGTGATATTGAGCACCTTTTCATATGTTTGTTTGCCATTTGTGTGTCTTATTTTGAGAAATGTCTGTTAAAGTCTTTTGCCCATTTTAAATCAGATTATTACATTTTCCCCTATAGAGTTGTTGAGTTTCTTATATATTCTGGTTAATAATCCCTTGTCAGATTGTTAGTTTGCAAATATTTTCCTTACTATGTAAGTTGTCAGTAAATATTATTGAATGTTTCTTCTGCTGTGCAGAATCTTTTTAACTTGATGTGACTTCATTTGTCCATTTTCAATTTGATTGCCCATTTTTTTTTTTTTTTTTTTGAGATGGAGTTTCGCTCGTGTTACCCAGGCTGGAGTGCAATGGCGTGATCTCGGCTCACCGCAACCTCCGCCTCCTGGGTTCAGGCAATTCTCCTGCCTCAGCCTCCTGAGTAGCTGGGATTACAGGCACGCACCACTGCGCCCAGCTAATTTTTTGTATTTTTAGTAGAGACGGGGTTTCACCATGTTGACCAAGATGGTCTCAATCTCTTGACCTCATGATCCACCCACCTCGGCCTCCCAAAGTGCTGGGATTACAGGCTTGAGCCACCACGCCCAGCCCCACCTTGTCCTTCTGAAAAGACATTGGTCACTGCGCTGTCCTTGCCAGAGTCTTGATTCACATCATCTAGGCCTCCAGATAAGGCCTGGCTCATACTGGGGTTCTGAAGGATGATTTGGGCCTCTCCATGAGTCTGTGGGCTGGCAGCCGCTTTGCAGGGTTTTCTTCCCAGTCTCTACTGAGTGGTCCCATGTGCTGTTCTTATGGACACCTCCCACCATCCACTGGAGTCTGGAAGAGGATGTCCTTCCTGACTGTCCTCCTCTACCCCATCACCTCCTGCCCCTTCTCACTTCCTGAGGGCACGGCAGAAATCTTGGCTGAGCTTTCCCGCCTTGGTGGTCCTTGGTCAGTGAGAGCATGAAGGTAATTGAATGGCTGGGCAGCTTTGATACTAGAATGCTGCTCCGTCTCTGCAGCAGAGTATGCATTGGATTGGGCCATATGGAGACTTCACCAGCAGATGCACTGGCGGCTTCCCTCTGTCTGCAAAATCTCCCTTAGGTTTTCTTAATTAGACAAATGTAGGTGTTTTATTCAGGGCAGGAAACTGTTTTCTAAGTTTGACAACAATGCCATTTTCAAAGATGAGTCTCAGCATGGTGGCTCCATTTTATTTGCTGGCTTCCTTTCTGCCCAGGTCTCCTTCTTGGAGAGGCCATGTCTAGAAATATGCTGTCATCTTTGTCATCACCAGCACCACTCTCTCTTTCTCTCTGTGTCATCCATTGGAGCTTGGGGCTGCTTCTTGCTTCCCTCCCACTCCCTTCCATGCCAACTCTTTCTGTTCATGGTGACTTTCTCCTCCACAGAAGGTAAAATGCAGAGAGTCCTGTGGCCCAGGGCAGGTGCAGAGGGTGTTATAAAGACCACCTTTCCTTCCTCCTGGCAATCAGAGCATCTGTCTTTTGGTCTTGCTAACTGCTACACCCAGAGGTCTAGTCCAGCATCACTGCTGGACTTTCCTGCTGCTGACATCATCTGAGAGCAAGGATACCTGGCAGTCCCTGCCGTCAGAAATGTTGCCCTTCGCAGCTGAATAGAGCCTGACACGTGGGAGTTTACTGCATTTCATCAGAATAAAGAGGGGCATCTTCTGGTTAACACATCCATGTAGGTTTATTTGTTGGGGTTTGTTCCCTAGTCCAGCTGCCTTATTGGTTATGTGATGTGGAGTCTTAGAGACGTGGAGAAACTTGCCCGATTTCCTCATCCATATGATGGAGATACTATTATTTACCTCGAGGGATTCTTGTAAGAATTTAATGAGTTCGTTAATGAAAATCCTCCAACATGGAACCTGGGCCTTGGTAAGCTCTTAGCAGATAGTAAGTAGCCAGACTCTTCATTGGAACTGCCCACTGATTCATGAGTCTGACTGTAGTTCTCAAATCCTTGTTATGCCCCCCGTGGCTCATACAGGCAACTACAAAATCCTAATCAGAAGCTTCAAGATCTTTTCTACCCACTAGGCCCCACTCCCCAAAAGTCCTTAAGACCCCCGCCCTCACCAGTGATCCCTCCTCTCCAGCCAGCCTAGTGCACCTGGGCTGCCTCTTCTTGCATGTGAGACTCTTTCTATGAAGGACTATGTATCCACCAAAGGCCAACCCTTCCACTGCGTGTGCACTCAAAGTCCACCTCCTCCAGGAAGGTCTGTGGTTGATCTTTTCAAAACCCTGGTCCTTCTGGGAGTAGAAGATTGAGCTGTATGTCTAGTCCAAGAGAATTAAAACACTGTAAAGAAAAAAATAGCTGGTGATAGACTCAGGGCCAATTTAGGTTTGTTGCTTTGAGTTCAGATAGACAATTCAGGCTGATTTTAATGACTCTGAAATGTTTTATCTTTTACAACCCTGGAACTGCTGCTCTGCAACCTTAACAAATTGCCCGCTTTCCATCCCTCGCTCCCTGCCATCTTCAGTTAATACAGGGTCCATTAGGAGTTGAGAAACTTATTATTGCAATAAAAAATATATACTATCCATATCACAGACCATATATCTGAATCTTGCATAACACCCTCCCAGGGATTAATCCATATTTTAACCAAGTTTTTTATAATGGCAGTGCTTCAGCCTCTTGCACAACGGTTTTCATGAATGCTGAGACAGTCATGGCAAAACGCCATCTCTGAGGTCAAGATCCTGCCTCTCCTGGGGTTGTGGAAAGCAAGGAACATTTCTCCCTTCTCTGGTAGGCTTCCCAAAAGACTCCTGGCCTGATGAAAGAGTGGAGGACACCAGAGACAGGTGCTATTGCAACTCCATTCCGTTGTTAATTACTTATGAGGTGTGTCATGGGGGCTATATATCTCAACTCAAAACACTCACATCCTCAGAGCCATGCCCTGAGAGTTGGTGCTTAGCACATGCTGAAGGAACAGGCACAGCTCTCACTCTGTGGGCACCCCCGGAGCTGGGCACCATGCCTGAGGTGGAGATACAGGTATGCAAAGATGAGTGCAATGCGTCTCTGCTCTCTTGCTTTGAGGAACTCTCAGGCTAGTGAAGAGGTCCACACTTGATCCCAGGGCCACACACTTATAATGTAAAGAGTCCCAGGCTAGAGCCTGGGTTTTAGTGCCATAACTCCCATGAACTCCTCCTTCTCCAACCCCATTCCTTCCCTGCCTGAGGGGAGAAATTAAATGTCCCACACTTCATGGTCCTGGTGACCTCTGTCTACACAATGATCATTCACATTGCAATTATAGTTGGCCTCCTGTGTCACATGGGTTCTGTACCTTCTGAGTTGATTCAATGAACTGTGAATAGATAATATTTGAAAAATAAAATCAACAATGAAAAATAACACAAATTTAACATAACGACTTTAATACAACAAATTTAAATAACTACATAGCATATACTTTTGTTGTGTATTATAAGTAATCTAGATATTTAAAGTGTATGGAAGGATGTGCTTAGGTTACATGCAAATGCTACACCACTTTATATCAGGGACTTGAGCGTCCACATACTGCGATGCCCGAGAGGAGCCAAGAACCAGTCCTCCTTGAACAGCGAGGGATGATCATGCGTATTTGCCTGAGTCTTTGTTCAACATTTATCTTCCTATCTAGACTACAGGTTCCATAAAAGCAAAAACTATTATATTTAATCTGTTGTAGAATACCAAGTTTCTGGCAAATTTTGTTAAATGAATGAATTTGTGATTTTGAGCAAATCACTTATCTTTTGTCACCTTCAGTTTTCTTAATAATACTAATAGTAATACCTGATGCTTCTAGAACATTTACCGTATGCCCTTCCCTGTTTTAAGTATTTTATATAATAATTATAATTAACCTTTACAACAACACTGTGAGGAAATCACTATCATTGTCCCCACGTTGCATAGGAGAAAACAGAAGCACAGAGAGGTTAAAGTGACTTGCCCAAGGTCACACAGCTGGTAAGTGATGGAGGCCAGTATTGAACCCAGGCAGTCTGGCTTCAGAGTCCCTGCTTTGGATGGACGAAATGATCATAAAGATCTCTTAGACTTGGGGAGTCTATAAATTTCAAAGTGACCAATTGAAATGTCCACCTAGATTTATTTATTTAATAAATATTTATTAAGTGTCTATTATGTGCCCAGGCACTGAAAATATGGCAGTAAACGAAACAGATCTCTGCCTTCATAGAACTTACATTCTGATGGGAGGGGGCAGGATCATAAACAACATAAATAACAGATTTTATATGTTAGGTACTGATAAGGGCTATGGAGGAAAAGAAAGCAGGGAAGAATTTGGGCATGTCTTATGGGTGGTGGTTGTGATTTCCCACGAGGTGGTCAAGAAAGCCTTTGTTGAAAAAGCAATGTATGAGTAAATAGCTGAAGAAAGTGAGGAGCAAGCCACTCAGATCCCAGGGGAAGAGCATTCCATGCAGTGGAGGAGCAGATGCTAAGACCCTCAGGAGGACAGGGCCTGCACTTAATTGGGAAATTCAAAAGTTCAGTGTGCTTGGAGCAAAATGAGGGGAGAGTGGGAGGAGATGAGGTTGTCAGGCGGCAGGGGCTGGGTCCTGCTGGCTTCATGTCCATCTCTGTCACTTCAGTCTCATTTCCTGTCCACAAGGCCTGTCCATCCCATTAGACTAAGGGAAAAGATGCATTTATCTTTATAGCTCTAGACTTTAGCTCCAAGCCTTGCCATAGTTGGTACTCAGAACGCTTTTTGAGCAAATGGCAGAAGAGCTCCAATCCTTTAAAAAATGTGGTTGCTGAAGTTCTCATATGCTTTTCAACCTATCCTTCCAGCAAAAGGCTCCTTGCCTGGCCTGGAGTCTGCAAAACATCTTTTTCTTACAGCTCACCGTGTTGTGTGCAATTGGAAATGACCCTGCCTTTCAATTTCCTCTCTATCGCAGCCATCACAAAGTGTTAGGGAAACTATGATATTCTTTGATGAAAACACTCATAACTATATTTGACACAGATCATGATCTGATAAAATACAGACCCCTCCCTCGTCTAGGTTCCATATAGTGTTCAGGGCATCTTCATAGTGGACTTGGGAGGCATGTGGAGCTCAGGTGCACTCATTTTGTTCAATCAGTAGGGGTCTACAAAAAGAGTTCAAGGAACATTTCCAGATGGAAGAGAGGTTGTTTCATATTTTAACCAAGTCTATAATTCAAAATTCAGATATTCCGACAACGATGACAGTTATTGCTTGATCCATTTATGGTGTGGTGGGTCCATGAGGAATGGGTTAACATCCATGTGGGCAGTGCCCTTGTATAACACAAGGAAACTAAGGATTCCTTCCTAGGTCTGCTTCCCTCTACTCTTTCAATATCTAAACGATGAAACTTTCTTCATGTTTTTTCTTTATTAAATGGAATTACACAGAAAAAGAAAATGTGGGGCTCAGCCAAGCCACTCTGACTTCCCCTTCGTGGACCTCATAAAGGTAAAGCCATACCCTCAGGAGGCAGGGCAGACATCCCAGGAAGAAGCACAGGCAGCCTTGCACTGTGGGCACTAGGGATCCAAGAGCAGTGCAGACTTTCAGGATCCAACTTGTCTTATAATGCATGCCGTTCGCATCTTCTGTGTTTAATGCTAGTCCTGATTCCTGGTGAATATCATGTTCCCATGCATGCTAAAAAACAGTGAAAGGAAATGAGATTTGAAGAAAAAAACAAACAAACAAGCCAAATGATGTTTTTCATGGCAGGGAAGTCCCTAGCCACTTCTCTGCTGGAGGGAGATTAAAGTTACTGGGTAGAGGCAGCAAGAAAACAAGGTTCAAGATTCTTGCCATCTGGTAGGGGCTGTAACACGTCTCTTTGGGAGTAACCTTGCTGCTAATACTCCCTTGCCCTAAGCCTCAGTTTCCTTCTCTTGATAAGACTGATAATTCCAGTTTTCTCCAGTACCTTCCTACCTTTTAATGCTTCCCTTTAAGAATGCAAACAATGAAAAGTGGCTCTGCAGTCACACAAGGAGGGAGGTTTGGATTGCCAAGACTAGGAGCCATGTCTTTGAACATTGTGCTTTTTGAGTGGTCAGTGGTCAGAAAGTCTTCCAAGGAATTGGAATGTACAAAGGAAAAGAGAGCCTGTCTCTGAGTGAGGGAATTCAGGGAGGGGCAAGATGAGCTGGAGCCTGCTGCAGAGTGATTGGAGCCTGGGGCTCTGCACACCTCCCAGCCTTCAAGTCAGCCTGGCATTTTGTTCTACAAAGCATCTGCTTCAGCAGATAAAATGATTTTTGACCTGGAGACCTGAACTGACAATTTTGTAGACAAACCCCAAACAGAATGGCTCTGCCTGTCAGCCTGTTTCATTTTCTTCATGCGTCCTCACTTAGCTCTGCTGCACCAGGAGTTTTGCCTGGCTGGGTATGGACAAAGTAACCCCTGAAGCACTTTGGGGAGTCATGTCCCCACTACAGGCTCTCCTGAGGGTGCTCTCTAGCCATCTGCCCGGACTGGCAGTGGCAGATAGGGTTGTCAGGCTATGGCGGGGCCCAACAACTCCATCTCACATATGTCTCTGGTATTCTGTTAAGGGTTCACGGCCAGACAGGTTCGAGAATGGAGAGATGCCATTGAGCACACCGAATCACACACCAAGCCAGTGTGCAGGGTGGGGCTTGCAATGCTCTTGCAGGTCACAAGTGGGATAGGTTCAATACAGCCTAAAAAGAAAGACCCCTCTCCCCACCTCTGACCTCTGAGCAATGAACAGTAAATGCCACAAATTTCCTTACGGGCTTAGAATCTTAATGAGAAAGGCATTATGGAAAGGCCTACCGAATGTGTAGCCCTCTGCCAGGTTGATGCATTGTAATTATTTAAGTGTTTTACCCCATGATAGCATTGTGTAAATGAGAAAACAAGGCAGTTGAAGGTTAGAAGTTTCCCATCAACTCCCAGGAAGCCTGTATACCTGGTGCAGCCCCTTAGCTTGCAGCCCCCTGTGGAAGCATCTCCTTCACTAAAAAGTATTACCCATCCTCCCCTAACCATGAAAGGTGATTTACTGGAAGCAAGCCAAGTCCTGCCTTCAAGGAGAGAAGCCATTGAATCAAGCCCAGTTCCACCTCTACAAGCTGAGCTGTGTGGTATCAGAATGTTCTGCTGATGAAACACAGCTCTCTTCATAGACACCAACCGTAATGTTGCCCTTTTTGCCAAACCAGGGAATGATCCAGTCTCTTGAAAGTTCCTTCCCCTCTGAAGCATTGCCACAAATATCCATCTGAAGATGAACTTTCGTTACCCACTATTTCTCTGTCATCTTCATCATCAGCATCACCCTTATCATAGACAGTCGATTATTAATTATATACTTAACTATACTTGGAGTTGTCCTAGATATCGTCAAAGAACATTTTCACAGTTTCCCTCCTCTGGGGTCTTAATGCCTCTGAGGAATAGCACTGATGCTTACAGACACAAAGAGAATGCTACAAATATTGAGTGAACATAGGGTAAAAATAGAAGAGACAAGATTAAATATGTACATTATGCGTACTTCCTCCTTTGACCCCCTACCCCCAAGCTATAGCTGTGCTAAACTGTAGCAGGAGACAGATTGTTCTTGGTATAAGAACAACCTTGTTAGACAGATTATTTCTTTTCCTGCTGTCAAAAATGTGTATTTAAAGTCATCAGTAGGAAGCCATCAGCAGCTGAGCTAAGAAGTGTGGCTAAAAAGTTTTAAGGAAATGTTATTAGGAACGACCACTAATTCCTAAAAGATTTTGTGACCGAGTATCTACAATGTTAATGCCGCTTTGGAGCAAGTTCCTTTTACCAGCTGCACTATCCCCACTAGTGATCGGTCTGATTGGAGTCAGAGATGCAGTAAACATGAAGAGCCAGTTTAATGAGCAACAGCAAAATGGCAAATAATCATGAGTCAGGGGGCTTCGGGCGGTAAAATACAGACATTTACCTTGAATGTTGATTTAAACCATCTAGATGTTGTGCTAAATTAAACTTGGAATATATCGCTTGAAGTACAGTGTCCAAATGATAAAAATAGTCCTAAAAACTTAACCTGTGTGCTAAAGAGACTTCAAAGGGGACGGTCATCTTAGAGTGAGGTGATTTGCTCTATGACATCTTCATAAAATCATAGCAATTTAGAGTTGACAAGGACCTTCAGGGTCTTGTAATCTGGCCTCCTCCCAATGCAGAAATCCCTGCTTGAGAATTATCTCTAGGCCGGAGTTGAGATGTGCTATCCACCGAGGGGATGGCTATTATAGGGTCACCTTCTAAAGGGCTGATTCTGTTCCAGGGTGAACTAAGGGATTACTTTCATTTTGGGGCACGTGAAGCTAATGCAAGCCTACCAAGCAAGGTACCCAAATAATACAGTCTCCTGAAGGGGGTAGCAATAGGACTTCTAACATATTACATTTTCTTTGATTTAGGACCGTCTTCTTATTTTTTTCTGCCAGCAACATCCATTGTTATGTTGACCTATTAAGGTGATTACAGAAAGCGTTGGTGGCCCAACATATCTCATTTTCATCATTGTCAGCCTCCTGCAATTGCAAGCTTCTGAACATATCATAAATCCAATAGACCAAATGTCTCCGGGAGCTCAGCAAAGAGGCTACAGCTTTTTTGTTTCCACTTAGGCCAGGGTTATGGGTAGTAATAAACTCAGCAGTCAAGGCCAGAAATGTGATAATAGTAGGAAATGAGAAAAGGGTTGGAGAAAGAAAAGCAAAGTCGGAAAAAGGCTCAGCTCTCCTTGCTTTGCTGAGTTTTCAAATTCATTAGCAACCTCAATTATTCAATTCCTCAATTTTAATCTCTAATTAAACACTGCCACAGACACTGTATCCATAGAGGGTTGAATTTAAGTGGCCTCTTTTTAATAATTGTGCAACTATGATCCCTGCGTTGTTAACCCAGAGAAAGAGGAAGAAATTAGTTTAAAAAAAGAAAAGAGAAATGTGAGTGCCTAAACTTCATACCAAATGGTAATTGTAGAGGGATGTTATTTTCCCTCTAAATATAGCAAAGATGACTACAAGGCTTCCGGCATTTTTCTATAATAATTTCTTAAATCAAAAGCGTATTTGACAATGAGAGAGTGCTTTACCACAGCTATTCTTTTCTAAATAATTAGACAAGCAGGAAAACAATAGGCAGAGGTACAATATGCTGTTGAGTAAATGATACTATTTTTTGCTTATTTCACAAGACCACAGGACCCTGGGCTTCCTTTTTTTTTTTAACAAAAAAAGCATTATTCGGATGAAGTAATGAAATAAATATAGGCAAAGACATTGGATGGTAGCATTTCGCTATCCGGATCTCTGTTTATTTAAAGAAAAGCCTTTCTGAGAGATGAGGGTGCAACCATGCAGCTTTAGAAGGAAATGTGATTAAAACACAAGTAGGAGGAAAACAGAATACAAAATTGCATCTCTTCCATGATAATAGCCCTGTAAGAACCAGGATTTTCCATCCAGAATATTGGGAAGGAGCTGCGTCCCAGTGTTTGCCCAGCATCCTGTCTGCTTCCTAATATACTTCGTAGGTTTTCTCATTCATCTGCCTCAATAGACTGTGGGCTCTGGAGGAGATGAACTTTGCCTCTCCCTTCTCTGTATCCACAGGGATTAGCGCCTTGCCTGACACATAGCAAGGACCAAGCAAATGTTTGTTAAACAAATGCACTATATTAGGGGGATATACTTATGAGTGCATTCTGTCACATTCCCTTCTAAAAACTTTAACCTAGTGTCATAAGAAACATACATTTTAAAGTCATAAAGCAACTATATATTCCATAAATACGTGGATACAGCTGTGTCCATATACATATTGCAAATTGATTCAATACGAAGAATCAGAATAAGTGTAAGCCAGAAATGTTAAGCAATGGGATCCTCTTTCTCTATAATTAAAACACTAAAGTGTGTGCCACCTGACCAGGAACTGGATCTTTTGTAGGATATCTAGAGCCCTCCCCACAGCGAGTGTTTCCTTGCTGGCATCAATGACACCACCTTTTGGTGAACCAGCTATTAAGCAAGTAGCCCCAAAGCCCTGGGCATGCTCCGGGATGCTGAGACCACTGGAACAAGGCTCTGTAGGTCCTTCCAACTGAACGGTGACACACAGGAGCCAGGATGGGCTTTGTAGAATCTGAGTGCAGAATCCAACTAACACCTGGGATGTTAGTCATTGTCCTGTAGAAGAGAAGAATGGAAAGGCAGGGCCCTGCCCTATGACCCTTGAGACATTTCATGCTGCAATTGGAGTGTGCCTGAAGCCACCTGGCAAACAACTGGTGTCACTTTAGCTGCGAACTCTAGGATGGCATTAGTTCCAGGCAAACTCATTGTTTCTTTGTTTCAAGAAGGAAAACCAGTTTTTGAAGGAGTTTGTATTGACTGGCTTCCAGAAGCATGAATATTATTCAGACTGTCAAGTGAGGAAGGGACAATTTTTAAACTCTGTCCTTAAAACACATACAGTCACGTAGGAGAGATGAATGGTAATTACAAACCCATGTTCAGGGATCATCATCCGTATGTGGACATCTTATGTGATGACTTTAGCCATCCAAGTTATGACTTAGATGGATAGTGATTCAGGTGATTGGATGGTTTGTGAAGAGCTTTCAGCACCTCTTCTGTGAAGAGGTTCCCAGAAGGACCACCGTAGTCCCAAGCCGTCACCCATGCTTTCTGTAGACAGTATCCTCCGTCGTTGCTCACTGAATTGTTCCTGTGCTCCCTCTGAGTTTTCACATTCTCTTCAGGAGAGAATGGGGCTGGATTTGCTGAGACTCTGCAAATTTTCCAGACTAGCAACTAACTATCTCTTCTTCAAGAAAACCCCTGAATTCCAAGGGAGAAGGGACAACTTCTTACCACAAGGGTGAAAATGAGTCCTTTGTCAGTACTTCAACAAAAAAGAAAAATGGTGAGAGCTAAACACTGAAAAGAATCCTTAACTTGAAGCAGGACCTATGTGCTGATTATAGCCAATATCCCAGACTCTCACTGTTGGTCTTTGCCGTTGATTTCTAACTTGAGTATCATTCAGGTTCCTCTCTTTCTATCCTTCCCTTCCAACTTGCCCTTTTTTCCTACATTTTCACACACACAAAAAAAATCAGTTACTCAAGTTAACTTGAAGCTGCTTTGAAAATGTCTTTAAATAAGCGCAGTGCATTCCCTCAAACAGAATATTCTGAAAGAGCTCAGCAGCCCTGAAGATATACAATCAATACTTCGCCTGAACCATTGATACCCCTGCCCATCACTTAAATATCATTACAGGAAAGATTTCAACAAGATCACGGCACATTTTACTTTAAAGTTTGACTTTAAAAGATGCCTGGGCTTTGCTGAAAGGCATTAGTAATGGAATTCTTTATCTCTGAGCTTAATTTATTCTGAGGAGAATAGGGCCATTATCTTAAATCTATTTTTTTTTCCAACAGAGAAAACAAGCCTCAGAAGTCCGGCACTCACAAAGAAATCATTGTTTAATTACTTTTTCGTTAAACTCTTTGCAGAAGGAAAGGCAATTGGAGAATGAATATGTATTCCTATCAGGTTGTTATCAATAAACTGCAGGCTTTCTTTTTTGTTTTTGTTATTTCTATTTCTATGCTTCTCTGAATTTCTCACAAGCCGGAACGGCTTGCAGTCAAGGAAGACTTAGAGCAGTTCTCAATCCCATCTGAATCACTTTTCCCTTGATCATTGGTGGTGAAGAGGTCTTTGGTTTGAAGAATGCAAGTGATCCAAAACCAAAGTGCTGATGTTCCAGTGGTAGGTGACTGGCTATCAGTCTAGCACGTGAGAGCTGTGTGTTTACACACATGGGAACAGACACACATTTAGCTTCCTGACCCAAGCAGTGTGTCTCCATTGTGCAAAACAATTGCTTTGGAGAGCAAAGTGACCCACCAACTAGTTATTTTTTTTTACAAAACAACCACTGCCATGCAATTGATATAACTATTTGTTACTTCCCCTCATAGCAAATTTGCTGAACTAAAGAGTGGTTTCAGCTTTGTAGAAGATTTAAGCACCAGGAAAGCTGCAGGAAGATGTTCTGTGTCTAGGAGTTCTTCCAGAATCTCCACTTGTTTGCTTTTTCTGTTCTAAAAGCTCAACCACTAGGCCTCAATAACACATTTTTGGCCAGGTTTCGGGATCACTTGTAAACTACATGGTGGACCCAGTTGTTACAGAACTTCAGGGGAAGCTGCTTCACTAGGCCTAGCTAATCAAGCTTCCTACTCAGCCCTTTCACTTGATAGCACCTTTCACTACATCTGTTTCCAGAACCTCAGTCCTAGATTTGCCTGGTCAGATATGCCAACTGGTGAGAATGGAATGGCCTTCGAAGGTTGAGTGGTGATCCAGATTTGAGGAATTTTTGCCTTCCTTGTCTTTGTTTCCAATTGGTTCCATGGAAGGAGAAAAGAGGGCACCATTTTAATTCTGAAAAGCGGACGCTAATCAGTGTCCTGCATCTGACTTTCACCTCCCTCCTTCCTTTCCTTTGTCAGTTAGGATAGGTGACTGCTTCTTTTCTGTTACTGCTATTATCAGAGATTTTGTGTTTAATAGTTGCTGGGTCACATTTTACAAGTGCAAATGACTTTGATGACCTCCATTCACTTTTTCTTAGCTATCTTCATGTCTACAAGGAGTGAAAGGCTATAAAGAATTCAGGCAGGCTCCTGTTTTGATCAGCCTCTCCGGGTGATCATTATACCCAAGTCAAAAACTCAATGCACTCCCCAAATGAGAAACATATATATAGGTAATCTCCCTTTTACAAGATTGTAGTGTATCTCCTGGGTTTTTTTTCCCACCCTTGTGAGTCAGTTCGTGTATAATTGACTCTAATTGGCCTTCCACCTTCTGTTTGCCTTTATTACCTATAGTCAAAGGGACCTCAAGAGTGTGAGAGACTCTCCCTCCCCTGCTGCTTTTCAATTTCATCTTACAGCATCTCCCTCTGATTGTTCAAGAGGATAAAGGAGGTTTGGAGGACAGCTGGGAAAGGGGGCCTGGATTGTAGCCATCAAAATCACCAATTACTTTGGCATTTATTCCATGTTCTGAGTTATGTGCTATTTTTTTAAATTGAATATAAGCTGCAAAGACTTGGGTTAGTCATATTTCTCAGCTTATGGCACATCACAACCCATCTAAGAAAAACTCTCTTTTTCAATATTTTCCATCTTCATCTCTGGTCCTCACTTCTGTTTCTCTTCCTTTACCCACAGGTTGAGGAAACTATTCTACACTTGATAAAGGTCTTCAGAAACATATGTAAAGTACAGGGTGTTGTCTCTATGCATGATTTTAATTTACCCAAAGGACGATGTGCTGCAGATATAATTCTGTTTCTGTTTCACCTAACACTGCTTTTAGGAATTGTTCATATCGTTAGGTATCTGCCCAGTACATTGTTTCTAATTGCTACATTCACAAAATTTCATTATCCATTCTGTTTTGATGCATCTCTAGGTTGCTTCTAATTTCCCACTGTGCGAGAATCCTAGCGTTCACACCACCAGACAAGATTTCTGTACCTTAGGATATACGCCTGCACAATTTCATTAAGTACTGCCAGGAATATTCTAAAATACCTGACCAGCTTATACTCTCGACATTGGTTCATGGGGATTTCAGTTTCTCCACATGCTTTCCAGTCCTTGGTATTCTTCAATTTTCTAATTCTTGCTAACCTAATTGGCATTGTCTGACCCACCCTCCACGGGAAGACAAAGCTCGCTCGGGAAAAACCGGAACGCAGGTTGGAAGAAAGTCTTAAGTTCAGGCTTTATTGAGAGGAAAGAGCCTCCGGGCGGGACAGTCGGGAAAAGCAGGAAAATGGCCGCGCAGCTCAGAGGAGCAGGGTTCTTTTATAGGGGCAGAAGAGTTGGGGGAGTGGGAGAGCCGAGGTGGTGGGCAACGGTTGGTCAGTTTATGCCGAGGTGGCGGGCAACGGTTGGTCAGTTTAAACTGCTGGGCGGGGAAGCCGGGCGGCGGGAAACGGGGAAGAGCTGATGAAGCAGGCGGTGATTGGTCAGCCGGTTGTCCGGCGGGAGGTGGCTGCAGCCGGGCAGGAAGGCCAGAACGGTATGTAAAATGAGAGATAAGGGAGAGGGGAGGGCTTTTCAACAGGGACAGAGTTTTCCAAACAGGCGTAAAGTAGGGTTTCATTGTCCTTGTTACTCATAACTTTGATCCTAACTCTTGACTTCCACCTGTCCACGAGATAGGCAGCTGTGGTATCAGAGACTAGAACCAGGGCAAACGCCACCCAGGAATGTCTGAAATGAAGTGCTTGATTCTGCAAGGCAGTTGTCCAAACTTCCCAACCCATGTGAGCTCCAGGCCATACAATGACTGCTAAGATTCCGTAGGAATTCAGTGACACAGTACTGTTAGATCCGTGTGGACAGTCCAAGCTCCCACCCACTCCCCCTTCCAAAGTAGAGGCAGAATGATGTGTCCTCTGCAGTTTCAGCAGCAACTTGAGGTGTCATACATTAGTGGATATGTGCAGACTTACTTAAACATTTTTGTCAAAGTAACCCACAAGTACCATCTTATCAGAGGATCAATTTTATATCAGAGGGTCATTAAATTCTTTTTCATGAGAATAAAATGGGCTTTTGCCACTGCATGTTGTACTGCTGCTCGTCCGAAACTGGAGATGAAATCAAAGTGGAAGAGATTTAACCAAATTATCTATCTTCAGAAAATAAGCTTTGCTGCAAATGTATTTTTGATGTGGTATTGTGCAACATGGAGAGAGAAGAAAGAAAAATACCCTAATGGTCTGTTATATACAAACAGGGGAAGGCTGTGCCTTTAACCCTCTGTGGGACCTGGTTTCATGTTCTACTCCTTTGAGGGTGGGGTTAGGTGGGGTGGACAAGTGAGTGACAAAGGTCCAAGTTCACGATGGACTGTTCTGGGGTACAGTTAAATTGCACAGTCACTCTCTTTTCCCAGAATAAGAAAGTGCTGGGGGAAGTCTTTCCATTTTCTATAAAGTGGAATACCTTAAAGGGAAGGCTGTCCTAAATTGTGTCATCTCCTGCCATATTCAAGGACTGACCTCCTCCTCATGAGATTCCCCACCAGCCTGGGAAAACACTCAGCAGATTCTGCCGCTAACCTGGTGTCCTGGGGCCAAATTACTGCCCTTTCCCATGGGACTATGTATGTGTGCTCCTCTGACTCAGGGTGACCAGAAGGGTTTGTCTTAATTGTGGAGTTGTTTGTAGCCTATATTCTTGAGATGAGCTTTCTTATTTGAATAACTTGAATAGGAGGAAAGGCAGAGAAGAGAGAGGCTAAAGCTGCCCACTAGGGATTGTTGGTACTTGGAGGGCCTGCTCTTTCCCTGGCCTCTTCTTAGAATTCTTTGATGCTGCAAAGTTTTAGAGTAACTAAAGAAAGGAACCAGAAATATCAAGCAAAAGAAATGGCAATGCCTATTAAGGTCCTCACTGAGTGTGGAGCACATGATGATGTGTGATTGGGGGTAAGGGTGAAGCTGTGAAAGAGGAGATATGCGCTTGGGTAAGACCTGGCCAGTTACATAGTTCTAGAGTTGGGACACATGGTAAGAATGAATCCCCATGTGTCAGAGGCTGCCAGAGTGCTTGCTGTGGCCATGGCACCCCTCACCTGGTCTTCTGAGCAGAGCAATAGAATTAAATTTAATTCAAAAGAATTAAAGTCCCAGCCATTCCCTCAGTCTCCCGTGTCTACATAGTGGGCACTGAAGCCCATGGCCAGGCCTCACATTCTCCACACAGCTTTCTAGGACATTTGCATCTAGGAAATTTACCAGGACACCCTCAGTTCTTCTGCTTCTCAGATTTTGAAGTTTATCTCATTCTGAGTAAAGATCAGAAGTCTGATGAAAGCATGCCTGTCCATAGCTCTGGAAAGGACGTGGGCACCTGGAGATAACATACAGGAGAGCCATGACGAGTTGTCTCAGAGGCCAAGGTCGAATGTGGAGAGGAGTTAGAGAAGCCCCTGACCTGCTCGGATTTGCTGGGAGATGCTGCTATTTCTCATGGACCATGATCATCCTTGCAGACTAGCAGAGTTCTGTCTCAGATGCTAGGGGGTTAGTTTCTTAGGTATCCAACTGCCTAGCAGTGGATTAGAGGGCTCACAGAGTACTAGAGGATGACTTCTCCCTGATTAATAAAGGCCTTGCCTTTAAAAGGTCTAGCTTTTTATTTGCTATAAGCTATACATGTGCTCTTCAGCAAAAACAAGAATAAAAAAAACTATTTGCAAGATAAGTAAAGAGAAATGTAATCCCTGAGTGGGATGAAGGGTGCTTTGAAATGAATGGGGGATAATCCTTTTGTTGTCTATTACAAATGCACTTTATTTCTGCATTATCTGGCTATGAGAATGTGCCATTCTCTCTAGTGACAACGCCACTGCAGTTTCTTCTCTTTATGTCATATTAAGTGAGTGCTGTGAGGAATGTTTTTTGCCTGGGGTCTGAGGCAGCCACCCACTAGGGGCAGCTGGGTCATGTGGTCACTGAGGTTCCTGACAGCATGAGTTCTGAACCAGACTCAGGACAGCAGTAAATGGGAAGTTAGGAAAGGGACCCTGTGAAGGTCCAACCCCCACCGGCTTCAGAGGCTGGGGAGTGCAGTATTGTATGCACGGGAGCCTTCAGTAACCAGAAGAATAGTAACCCTGCGGTCCCTTGCTGGATCTAAGACCTGGAACTCGTGTCTGTCTCTCAGGTTCTGGCTTTCAGTTCCCTTAAAGGGATGGCAGGAAAATCTCAAGGGCTTGTCCCAGAGCAATGCTTTGGAAGTTCCTTTCTTGGTCTCATCTCTTTCCTCATGCCCTCTCTGCTTTCCTTCTTCCCGTTTCTTCTTTCTTTTTTCCTTTTTTTTTTTTTTCTCTTTTTTTGGGGACAGAGTCTCATTCTGTCACCCAGGCTGGAGTACAGTGGTGCAATATCCGCCTCCTGGGTTCAAGCAATTCTTTTGCTTCAGCCTCCCAAGTAGCTGAGATTACTGGTGCCCACCATCACGCCTGGCTAATTTTTGTATTTTTAATAGAGACAAGATTTCATGTTGCCCAGGCTGGTGTCGAACTCCTTACCTCAAGTGATCCTTCCATCTCGGCCTCCCAAAGTGCTAGGATTACAGGCTTGAGCTACTGTGCCTGGCCTTCTTCTTCCTTTCACAAGAAGAAAGCTCCTTGTGGTGAAGCAGCCAGCCGGATGCGCTAGGAATGATCACAGGCAGCAATATTTGAGAACCGAGAATCTCTGTTCCTCGAAGCTCATTATTTTAAAGGCTGGTCTTTTGTAGGCTAATTCTGTGACTCTTGCAGAGTGCGTCCCCTAAAGATCCCCAGAGAGGATGGAACATGCTGTGAATGATCTTATCTTCTTTTGGGTGGGTAAAATGACTACCAGATTAGCACCTAAGAAACTCAAGCGGTCTTCCCTGACCACTGGTCAACAAAATATCTATGACGGGGGATGGGGGGCATTACTGATCACATCCCTGTCCTGCTTGAGATGGCTGCAGACCTGCCCATATTCTAACGCTGCTTCTCTCTTGTTCTTTTTTTTTTTTTTTTTTTTGAGACAGAGTTTCGCTCTTGTACCCAGGCTGGAGCGCAATGGCGTGATCTTGGCTCACCGCAACCTCCGCCTCCTGGGTTCAGGCAATTCTCCTGCCTCAGCCTCCTGAGTAGCTGGGATTACAGGCACGCGCGACCATGCCCGGCTAATTCTTTTGTATTTTTAGTAGAGACGGGGTTTCACCATGTTGACCAGGATGGTCTCGATCTCTTGACCTCGTGATCCACCCGCCTCCGCCTCCCAAAGTGCTGGGATTA
>CAUYOR010061334.1:0-10474 GCA_963573925.1 Callimico goeldii | reverse complement strand
TTTTTTTTTTTTTTGAGACAGAGTTTCACTCTTGTTACCCAGGCTGGAGTGCAATGGTGCAATCTCAGCTCACCACAACCTCCACCTCCTGGGTTCAGGCAATTCTCCTGCCTCAGCCTCCCGAGTAGCTGGGATTACAGGCACGTGCCACCATGCCCAGCTAAGTTTTTGTATTTTTAGTAGAGACAGGGTTTCACTGTTGACCAGGATGGTCTCGATCTCTTCACCTCATGATCCACCCACCTCGGCCTCCCAAAGTGCTGTGATTGCAGGCATGAGCCACCACACCCAGCCTCCTTTGCTTTCTTTTTCTTTTCTTTTCATTTTTTTTTTTGGGAGGAAGGGAGGGAGGGAGGGAAGGGAAGGAAGGAAATCAAGCAATGAGAGAGAGACATTGCCGACCTGGGTCTAGAGGTTTACAAGTTGATTTCTTTTTTTTGAGAGAAGAAAAGGAAAAAACAAAAAAAATGAGTAAAGGAGAGGAAGAAAGAGGAAGAGAAAGAGGGAGAGTGAATGGAAATATTGCTTTATTCTGAAAAAAATGGGTATTTATAATGGCCAATCAATGTTTTATTTAAACCTATGAGTAGGTGTGATGTGCTATTGAGAAGAATGTATATTTTGTGTATTTGAAGTGGAGGGCTCTATAAATATTTATTAAGTTTACTTGTTCTGGATCTGAGTTCGAGTCCTTGATATCCTTATTAATTTTCTGTCTCATTGAGTCTAAGTCTCTATGTATCAGGGTGTTAGGATCGTTAGCTCTTGTTGTTGCATTGATCCTTTTACCACTATATCTTCGTTGCTTTAAAATCTTGATATATTTTGAGCAGAAGAAGCTGAAATAAAAAAAATTGAACCTTCCCTGCTGTTTCCAGGCAAACTTACAGATGTGCCACAGTTTTAAAGCATGGAAAGCAATACCTGAAACAGTGATTTCAAAAACTTCACCCGGCTGCAGGTTACATCAGAATAACAAGAAACGCTCATGGAAAAGACAGATTTCTCCATGCTACTTCAGAGCAAATAATTATCTCTGGGAGTAAAGCCTAGGGATTTGTATTTTCAACAAGCTCTTGATAATTTTTATTCACTGCCAAGATCGAGAGCAAATGTCTAGAGAAAATTGGCTGAGATCAAAGCCAGAGCAAGAGCCCACCAATTTAGCTATTTGGGATGAAAAGCCCTTCTCCTTAATCCAGGCTCGACATCTCACATGTCTATTTGTATATTCTAGGATTGAACTAGAAAGGGCAAGTTTCATGGTCAGCAGAACAAGTTCCACTTTATTCTGTCAGCCTTTAGCCTTCTATAACCTCGGAGACGTCGATTCTTTGAGGGCCTCAGTTTTCTCATCTGGCAACTAAGGGGGAAAGGATTACATAAGATTATATACAAAGTACGTTCTTCATATAAAGCTCTCAAAAAACCTATGACATCAACATTGGGGAATGGTCATAAAACTTTTGTATCCATGCTAGGTTTTTAAATTGTATTTTAATTTACTGATTTTTCACTTTTCTATTCTCACTTTGTTTTTATGGGTAGTCAGGAGGGCAATGGGAAGGATGTGTTTAGCAGTAAATGTTTCCCCAGAGACAGTAATCAGTAGGAAACCTTCTATGAGTTAAGAGCTTTCCTTCTGAAATGCAAGTTTCACATCTTGAAAAGAAATTAACATGATTTTTATGGCATACAAGTTTGTGTCATGGTTGAGACCTTGTTCACCAGGTGAACTTTTGTCTGAGTTATATTTTCCACTTTGGGAACTTGTGTAATTTGAAAGTAGATTATACAAAAATCTATTAGAAGGCACTTTTGTATACTCAAATTTTCGTAGAAGAGGCTCAATGTTATTCTAGCTAATATAAAGTTATTACCATGTGGGCTATATTTCTCCCCTGCGTGGTCCTACAGGAATCTCCCAGCCAGAGTACAATATGTGATTTGGGAGGGTTCTGGTTCAGACCTTAAGCATTTGCTTCCAACCTTATAAATCTGCCGTGACAATTCACGTTTTCCTGCTTCGGTGAAATCCCTGGTGTCAAAAATCTCTGTAACCTTAGTGCCAATAAAAACAAGCCAACCAAAGCATTGGGATTGCTTTCCTCGAAGTCGTCATTCCCTTCCTCAGGCCCAGAAGTGGGTAATGAAGTCTTAAAAGTCCTCAAATGAAACTCTGATGAGATCTATTCAGGCCTTTATGCAGAGATGCAGCTCTTCCTCTGCTGATGGGCCAGATTTTACTGCCCACTGGGCCCAAGGCAGCCTTGGAGCCCAATCCGACTCTGTATCCTCTGTCTGTCTTTTGTTCTTTTCCGTTCTTCCTTTGGGCATCTCCATGAACAAATCAAGTTACAGAGTTGGTTTCCCTGCCACTCCAAGGGGCTTTCAAAGACTAACATTAAGTTTTAACATCAATCAACAACATTCACAAAAGTTGTGGGCCTTGTGCTTCGGTGTCTTTAGGATGGGGAGCTGCTTGGAGCAGAGTGACTTCCAGGAGGGAATCCGGATGAGGACTACCTGACGGCAGGTGAATGGCTGGGGGTGCAGTTGTGCATCACCTGCATTGGCAAGAGCTTTGACTTTACAGCACATTACTCTCATTAACAGTTACAGGAACTGCATATGTAAAGAGTTCTTCTCTCCGCTGAAACTAAGCTCCTTAACCTTCAGCACTAATAAATCCGCTGTATTCAACCACGGTTCCATCATCATACATTCTAAGGACTTTGAATGGCCTTCCGCCTGCTGTCAGCCTAATGAAATGTGCATAGGCGAGGACATCCACAAGCACCCTATGCAGGCCAAGGTATGGGTTAATGTGAGGGCTTTCTGACCAGCTGAAGGTGTGAATTCATAACAAGATCTGCTGTGTGCAGGCTTTAACAGCTTGTCAAATGTGTGAGGTGAAGATAATGAATTCAAGTCCAGTTGTGGGGTTTTTCTCTGGTTTGCAGGTTCATTTACAGGGATGACATAGATAGAGGAGCCACTTGGAAAAACACAAGCAGGTTCGTGGGGCTTGGATGGAATGGTCTTTTGTTAACGGATTGACTGTTGAGAATAACCAGGTCTATGTTGAGAATAACATCCTCGGCTTTCCCACATGATTAAGCAGACTTCATTTTCACTGACTTCAATGTCAGCGAGGAATTACATTTTGACATACAGATGAGATTGAATCAAAAACCTTACCTCTGCCATTCAGCAGGACAGCCCCAAGCCACACATAGCTACTGAGCCCTTGACATGTAGCTGGCCCAGACTGCAAGTTGTGCAAACATAAAGCAGAAACGGAATTGTGTAGACTTACTACACATACAAAAAGTAAAACACTGCATTGGTATTTGTATGTTATTTATGCACAGAAAGGATAATACTTTTGATAAAGTTGATTACATAAAATCTATTCTTAAACCAATTTTTACCTGTTTCTTTGGCTTTCTTTAGTGCAGTTACTAGAAAACTTAGTTCCTGAAAGCTCATGTCAAGTTTCTATTGGACAGTGCTGTCTTACATCACTGAATGTAACCTAAATATTGAATAGGTATCCTTTCTTTAGGTGATCAAGCAAACACTAGATTTTCATGTATTACATTTTCTTAGAATTATATTTGCATGGGGATTTTTAGATGGTAGTTAATAAATTAAGTATTTTATAGGTATTTTATATTTTATAGTATAGTGTAAGTATTTTATAGCCTTAATATCTATATATCAGATTTTATAGTTAAAAACACATTTAAATACATACTACTTTTAAAACATAGTCCTGAAGTAGAGTTAGACAGAATAAACTTGGAAAAGCTATTTTCTGATCTACTGCAAGTAGAATTCAACTTCCAGTTTCACTGTAACAATTGTCAAATGAAAAAAAAATTACTCCTAATTCATTAATTATCTATTTATTGCACAGGTTATTTGAAAGACACATGTTTCAGTACTCACAACTGAATATTGACTGGAAAAATCCTGCTCATTCTCTCTGCTTCTTTTACTTCCCTTTTCCTCATCTCCAGCAAGTTTGGAGGGCGTCTATGCCAGTGTTAGCCAGAAGCGAACACACAGAAAGTGCATTGAGAGGAAAACACTTCACACTTAAAAAAGAAGCCCCTTCCTCAAATTCCTGCTGTGGGAGAGTCAGGGAAGGAAAGGAATGGAGACAGAATGAGTAAGGGAACAGACAATCCCCCCACCCCTCTCTGGAAAAGACCCGAGTCAGAGAGAGGCTGGGCTGAGGTGGGACTGGAGAACGACCAGGGTAGGGGATTTTGGAATTCCTCCTGAAGTGGATTTTTTGAAAACCTCAAGTAAGCCTTGTTTCCCAAAATGTGACTACACTTATAATTGGAAGTGACTGGGAAGCTGTAGAGTCTTTTTAGGTATTGTCAAGCATTGCGGAGAAAAGAGATGTTACGGGGAGAATTTGAAGGTAGGAGTTGAAGAAAAATAAAAGCAATTTTCTTCTTGTACCATTTGAAATCCAGACTGTAAATCACAGCGGTTGTACCAGGTAGCTGGAAGGCATCATCCATTCCCTGCCCCAGATGCTGTGGCCAGGTGGGAAACGCCCTCGGGCTCGGACCCCTCTCTTTCCAGATCTTCCCCCTCAACTTTCCACACATTCCTTTGGGACCCTCAATATTACCTCTTGAACTGGTCAGGTAGCTACAAAAACCCTATTATTTTCTTATGCAGAATGATATCACACCTTGTCTTGGCTCATTGAAGTGTTTTCAAGAAAGTAAAAAAGCAATTCACTCGCTAGTAGGATGCTTCTGATCTTCCGGAGAGAGGGGTTAAACTGCAAACTTCTCTTAAAATAGCAATTCCTTTCTTTCTGATATAGAAGCATCACCCACAAGTCATTATCACAAGAGGCAGTCAGCTCAGGAATTGCCTGGTACTGTGGATGCCCGGAAGCACCTGCAGGAGGTAGGTTTTAGGGGAAGTAAAGACACATAACTAAGGAAGGAGGTCTTTCTCACCTTTGAAAAGACTTTCGAGGATGTGAAATCCGATCACATTAGTGTAGGAAGAACAGAGCGTATGTGTTTTTTTTTTTTCATGATCCCGGGAGACAGGCAGAGAGGACACTGTTTTTAACTTTGAGCAGTTCTTCCACTGACGCTCCAACAACCCCACAGAGGGAAGTGTGACATAGTGATGGTCAAAACAGCATAGGACTCGCCCAGACAATTTTCTTCTACTGGACTTTTCTCAATTTCTAAAACACAACTAATGGAGATTCCTCCTGAGGATCCTCATGTTCAGCCTTTTGAAATGAAGAACGTGGCTTTCAGTGAGAAGGCCACAACGTATCAGTGAGATGGAGCACAACGCCCTTACTTCGGTTATTTGTGATCAAAGTGAGCGGGCTTTTCTCCTTCTTTCTGCATTTTTGTACTTGGTGTAACTAAGGGCATATTCCTTTGAAAATAATAAGATTTGCAAATATAGAGATGAAGAAAATTTCACAATATTTTAAATCGTAGTCTGCAAATATCCAAATAATATGAACGATGCAAACGCCTTCCCGGTACCAAATGTAATACAATGAGAAGATAAGAATGTGGTATCCTTAACATCCTAGGTCACAACTGGAATGAGACTAGTAAATTGTTTTAGAATTGTTGTTGAGCTTCCTGGAGAAGGGTAGCTGAAATGGGCCCTTGTCTTAGCAGTGGCCGTAGTAACAAGCAGCCTGCTGATGGGGCACAGCGGTGGGCTTTTTCATTGTTGTTCATAATATTCCTTTATTATTCTTTCAACCTTCATAGGATTTATAGTGGTAATCTTTCTTCCTTCCTGATATTGGTAACCTGTCTTTCCGTTTCCCCTGAGAAGTTTTGCCAGACATTTATTTGTTTACTATTATTCTTTTTTATTATTATGCTTTAAGTTCTGGGGTGCATGTGCAGGATGTGCAGGTTTGTTACACAGGTATACACATGCCATGGTGGTTTGCTGCATCCATCACCCCATCATCTGCATTAGGAGGTGTGCTTTGTAAAAGCCTTGGCTGCTCGAGACCTTGCGCACTCAAAGGACACCGTAATGACTTATCATGAAGGACAAATTAAATACAGGTCCTTAGCTTTTAAATGTTGTCTATAGATGATCGCAGGCTCCCCTTGCCGAATGAAGACGAACCTTCTGATATGATCAGTGTGGCTGCACATTCCCCTTTGCGGTTGCCTTTTCTACCCTGTTAAGGCCCTTCCTCCTTATACCATCCTAAATGCTCTAGTGCCTACTAGGAGACCGGAGCCCCGAGTGCCAGCTTTAAAGGAACTGGGAAGAAGGACTATATGGATATTACCTTTTTTAGGAGGTGGGGGTCTCACCCTGTCACCCAGGCTGGAGTGCAGTGGTTCTATCATAGCCCACTACAGCCTTGAGCTCCTGGACTCAAAGGATCCTGCCATCTGAGCTGGGCAAGTAGCTGGGACTCCAGGCATGCACCACTGCACTCGGCTTATAAAAAGAATTGAAAGGATTTGACCACGTACAGGATGGGAGTGAAAGCAGAGGTATACTTGGTTTCTACTTTTCATAGTGCCTGGAAGTCCTGCTGGGTTTCTATTTTGCAGGGTGTGTGTGTGTGTGTGTGTGTGTGTGTGTGTGTGTGTGTGTTTCCTGTATGTGCCAGAAACTTCTCTTCTTTTCCTTCTTACAGTCACATGCCTTCATTCTCTTATGTCAGGATTGCCATGTACATCCTGACTCTCTCCCTTCTTCGGGGCTCATTTGCATCTGAAACATTTTACACACTGAAGTCAGAAGGAATGATCTGGACATAAAATAGTTTATTTCTATTCCTTAAACTCTTAAAGCTGAAATTGTCTAGAAGTTGAGGTCTTCAGTCATGCCAGTTTCTGACATTATTTGCAAGTATTGTCCATAAAAACACCCTCTGGATTGTATTCCCTGAATGTAGCTGGGACTTCTGTTCCCCCCTGAGCACCATATCACCTTGTCTGCCTGTTTCAAGCAGGATCAATGGGCACATTTTTCCTGGCTGTCATTCTAAGGCTTCCCTAACCTTTAGTGGCTGTATCCCAGGCCACCTGCTCTCCGGCCTTTTCCCAGACTTTCCCACCCTGGGACCCTCACCTCCTCAAACCCAGGTTTCCACTGCTGACCTCACATGTCTTTGGCCTGTTACCTTGAGTGTTGATTGACTTTTCTCTCTCCCCAAGAAAATTATCATCTACTTAAGAGCAGGAATGCTGCTCTAGTTTAATTCCATTTGTTCAAAAATACAAAGCATTTACAGGGTGTCAGGTATTCAGCTGGACTATAACAGAAGTAAAGATCAGTAAATAGAAAAAAAGACTGACATCGCCAACATCAGAACTACCCGGTGATACAATTAAACTGGCAAGAAACATTCAGGACAATCCATTTGTCCAAGCTCTAGACACAGTAACTACTTGCTTATTGGCGATGGGGGTTGAAACGAATGAAATATTCTCATGATAACACTTTTACTTGAAGAACATGTTTGAGATTTAAAAGTTAATATAAACAAAATGAATAATTGCCTGGAGAGTTATTTCAGAAACTGAAAATGTTATATGTAGATAAAAAATATTTAAATGCTTTCTTAAAGGTCACATTAAAAAATGTTGCATGAACAAAAGATGTTTATGCCACAGTCACCTCGCCTGCAGGTTTGCCATGGCGTATGAGACCTGGCTGTGAGGAGCTGATTGCATGGATATTTCGGGAGCATCAACAGCTCGACTTGCTAAGACTGTGTTCCATGTTCTGTCTTCTTTAGTGAACTCTCACAGGCCTGAGATTCCTATATTTGGAGCCTCTTCTTGTTACATTGCAGACATATTATAGGAAAAAGTTGTCTCACCTATGCCACATTAGCAATTTCTGTTTCTCAGACTGAATCTGGGAATGACAAGAGGAAGAGAAGCTAAAGGCTGATAAGACGGCACATTGGGGTTTCACAGGCCAGGAGGGGAGACTCAGGTAAAGCAGTAGAAAGAGTGGAGGACACTGTTTGGATTCAGGGAGCCCTGAAGTGCCAGGCACACCCAGCCCAGAGGAGACGTGGATGGTGTGTCACAGAAAGAGAGGTGATGGGCCCTCAGAGAACCCCAAATACTGACTTCTTCTACCACAGCCTTCAGCTGAGAATAGATCCCTTTTTTTTTTTTTTTTTTTTTAGACAGAGTTTTGCTCTTGTTACCCAGGCTGGAGTGCAATGGCACGATCTCGGCTCACTGCAACCTCCGCCTCCTGGGTTCAGGCAATTGCCCTGCCTCAGCCTCCTGAGTAGCTGGGATTACAGGCACATGCCACTATGCCCAGCTAATTTTTTGTATTTTTAGTAGAGACGGGGTTTCACCATGCTGACCAGGATTGTCTCGATCTCTTGACCTCGTGATCCACCCGCCTTAGCCTCCCAAAGTGCTGGGAATAGATCCCGTTTTATTACTACTTTTCTCGCATGTAGCAAAGAGCTTTTCCAAACTTATCTCTCAGTATTTGTTGAATGAAGAGATGACTGAGAGAATAAATAAACATGAGAGCCGTCTCCCCCACACCCCTTTATCAGCGCCCGACTCTTCCTGCTACTCACCCTGGTCCTCTGCTCATTGCTGGAGGATGATGTCTGCCACCTTCATCCTGTGCTGTCAGACGCCATCTAAGAGCCCTCCCTGCACTTCCCGTCTTTCCCTTCACTCCCTGCATCTCACGTTGTTTCCAGCAATTCTGAAGGACTTACCACTTTGCAAGTAAACCATGCTGCCTCCCACCTCCAGCTCGTCCCGGATGCTCTCTTGCACCCTCTGAGTCCTGAGGAAATGCCTCCTGCTCGTCTAAGACAGATCTGAGGGATGAGCTCTTCCAGGAAACTTTCCCGACAGTCCCCAGGTGCCAGAGAGTCCAGGCTACAGTTCCCTTCTCTATGTCCAAGTCCCCTCTTCAGAGCTCCGTGGTTTTCTGACTGCACTGCATCACAGTTACCGATGTCTGCTTCTTCCTTTGCCACAAGAGATCAGCCTTGTCCGAGACTCAGAGAACACTTGCTGTCTCCCGGGTCTGGGATGTGCCGCTCCCTCCCAAGCCTCCTTCCTTCCTTCATTCTTGTTGAATCCTCTGTCCACCTTCCTCTTCCATTGCACTTTTCTTGCCCAGTCGTCTTTGTACCTGGACTTAGCTTTGAAATGACTGCATGGCATTCGATGCCGTAGGTTAAATGAATTAACCCTAATCAAGGAAAATGCCTGTGCAGGGCTTCTGTAGCATTTCAATATTTTACCCTGTAGGGTATCCTTCCGGAAAGGATCTTATGATTTCACAAGGACTGTGTTTAATGATAAATGCCCATTATGAAAATTAAATAACTTTTATTCTTATTTTGTAAAATATCTGACTTTCTTAAAACACAAACCCATTAGCAAGGTTTTTAGATTTGTTTATTTTTAAAAAGAAAGCCCTTCTCCCTGCCCAGAGTTCAATGTTGCTAAATCCCCAGCGCTAGGAGGGTGTGAATCATTCCACAGTTATCTGGTCTACCAGACACCATGTGATATTCCCTCTCCCTGTTCTCTCTGCATCTGAGCTCTTGTTTCACCGCTGCTTTGCCCCTGCGGTTGGCCTCATTGCTCTTGGTTTTGAACTGGGACAGCTTTAAATTTCTCTGGGCTTTCTGCTTCAGCACTGGCAATGCCTACACAGACTGTCTCCCTCAGAGGATCTCTTATATGCCATGTATGTGGATACTGTGTGCTCTGTTGCTTGACTTCCAAATGGAGCTCTCATGGACTTCAGTGGGAAATTCACCTGGGGACTCGTGTGATGAGGAGCGAAAGGGAAGAAATTGATGCCTCCAGAAGGAACTGAAATTGAACACCTCGAGATGGACTCATTCTTTCGGAAGTCTAATTCTGCCCACTCTTAGGACTTGAACAACCTCCCTTCTGATGGAATGGACAGTGGGGCTGGAAGTGGAGCAGGGAACAGGAAGGTGGTTGACATCTGGGAAATAGTAAAGTGCAGTGGAAAGCTCTGGGAACTGGAGCCTGATGCCTGTGTTGAATGTTAGCTCTTTTGCTCACTGTCTTAAACATTTTGTGCTTCCGTGACAGAGTAAGTCTGGGTAAATTATGAAGAAGTGTACTTTCTCAAAGCTCTGGAGAAGTCTAAGGTCAAGGTGTTGGCATCTGGGGAAAGCCATCCTGCTGCGTCCTCACATGGCAGAAGAGAAGAGAGGGAAGTTATTCCGAAAAGCCCCCTACCCCCCTTTTATTTTTGAGACAGTCTTTCTCTGTCACTCAGGCTGGACTGCAGTGGCATGATATTAGCTCACTGCAACCTCCATCTCCCGGGCTCAAGCGACTCTCTGCCTCAGCTTCCAGAGTAGCTGGGATTTCAGACACGCACCATCACGCCCAGCTAATTTTTGAATTTTTCTGAAGAGCAGGGTTTTGCCATGTTGGTC
>CAUYOR010061333.1:0-27462 GCA_963573925.1 Callimico goeldii | reverse complement strand
GAGGTTTTTCACCTGTGTTCCGGTTTTCAAGACCCGCTTGGCCCACCTGTTAAACACTCGTTCATAATAAAAAAAAAAAAAAAAAAAAAAAAAAAAAAAAAAAAAAATTAGCTGGGTGTGGTGGCAGGTGGCTGTAATCCCAACTACTTGGGAGGCTGAGGCAGGAGAATCACTTGAATCTGGGAGGCAGAGGTTGCAGTAAGTGGAGATTGTGCCACTGCACTTCAGCCTGGGCGACAGGGTGAGACTCCGTCTCAAAAACGAAAAAAAGTTTGATTTCCTCTAGATTTTACAACGGTCTGGTTTCTTTTCACCTTGTAAGTTTTTAAAAACTATTGATTATACCAATAAACAAGGACTCCCACAAACTTGCTTAACTCCCAGTTAGAGTAATGCTGTCTTAATTGTTTACAAATACTTGATTATGCATAGGTCCATTTTCACTGCAATAAAATTCCATAATAATAAAATACCAACTATTCTTTTTGTGTGTATGTGTGTGTGTAATTTTAGTGTAACACTGCAATTAGCTTTTCGAAGCATAATAACTTAAAAATTATATGTTCAAATGGGAATATGGATTGGTCATTTAGGTAAAATGAAAATAATAAAACTGGCTGGGCATGGTGGTTCAATGCCTGTTATCCTAGCACTTTGGGAAGCCAAGGCAGGCAGATCACCCGAGTTCAGGAATTCAAGACTAGTCAGGCCAACAGAGCAAAACCCTGCCTCTACTCAAAATACAAAAATTAGCCAGGTGTAGTGGCACATGCCTGTAATCCCAGCTAAACAGGAGACTGAAGCAAAAGAATCGTTTGAACCCAGGAAGCAGAGATTGCAGTGAGCCGAGATCGCGCCACTGCACTCTAGCCTAGATGACAGTGAGATACTGTTTAAAAAATATAAATAAATAAATAAATAAAATAAAGAAACTGTCAGATAATGAAGTAAATCCAGAACAACCTGAGTGTTGTGACATGGGTGGTTTCTTAGGTTCCTCACAAGTAATTTGGCAGCAGAGAAACGTAACAGTACCCCAAACACAACTAATGAACCAGTGGTAAGCAGCCATAAATCTAAAAAGCATGGAGTATGTTTACTGGCTAGGATCGTCAGATAGATTTCATCTGAAACAGTAACTCCAACTAACTGATAATGGCTGTCTGAAATGCCATATTCAGAAAAATTCTGAGGCTGATCATGGTCTAACTAGTTAAGTACAGCAATCAAAATAACAGGATCTGGAAACAGTTACAGATGTTTGCATGCCACTATTTACCATCCTTTACTTACAGCCTTAATTAAAATATGGGATTAGAATTATAAGGTTCATAATATATTTTATAATCATGAATGAAGTTAGCATTGACTCCATGAAGTCACTCTTAAAGTAATATTGAGAAATCAATCATGTAATAAATTATGCTATGTCCATGTGATGAAAAAAAGGAGACAGAAAGATTTCCAGAATGCACTGTTAAAGTGAAAAAACAAACAAATTAAGCCTGTAATCCCAGCACTTTGGGAGGCCAAGGTGAGTGGATCACCTAAAATCAGCAGTTCAAGACCAGCCTGGCCAACATGGTGAAACCCCGGCTCTACCAAACACATAAAATTCAGCTGGGTGTGGTGGCGTGCACCTGTGATCCCAGCTACTTGAGAAGCTGAGGCAGAAGAATTGCTTGAACACAGAAGGCGGAGGTTGCAGTGAGCCGAGATCGTGCCACTGCACTCCAACCTGGGTGACAGAGAGAGACTCTGTCTCAAAATAAATAAATACATACATAAATAAAAAAAAGAAGTTGTAGGACACTACTGAAGTTCCTCTTCTTACAAATAGGTTCGGCTTCAAGAGTTTAAAGGTCTTTTGAGTATAAGTTTAAAATAAATAAGACAGGTTTAACCTTGCATCCTCCAGATACATTTAGATCAAATGCTTAGGTCTTCAATGCTTTTAAACCAGATAGACACCTTTTCTTCACAATGATTTATAATCTAAATATGCAGCCTTTCTAAAATGGACCATTTTGACAAAACTTAAAATTTGTTGAGGTAACTGTTCTTTGACCGAGTGCGCAGCTTCGGGAGGGACGCACACGGAGCAGTGAGGGAGGAAGGGACACCCACCTAGCCAGTCAGATCAGCCGAATCAAACCTGGCGATCAATGGGGTGACAGATGTCGCAGCCAGATCGCCCTCACATCCCAGTTAACTGTTCTTTACCTAGCCTTGATAAACTATACAAATATCACAGAAGCCCTCAGAGGTTAGAGTACTCTGCTGGCTGCCCTGTCATGAACTCTGATGTTGTGTGTATTTAAGGGCATAGAACTATGGAACCATCTATGATTTATGACACATTTCAAATTGATTATATGGGCCAGGTGCAGTAATCCCAGCGAAGGCGGGTGGATCACTTGAGTCCATGAGTTGGAGAACATCCTGGCAAACACGGCGAAACCTTGTCTCTACTAAAAATACAAAAATCAGCTGGACATGATGGCACATGTCTGTAATCCCAGCTTCTTGGGAGGCTGAGGTACAAGAATTGCTTGAACCTGGGAAGTAGAGGTTGCAGTGAGCTGAGATTATGGCACTGCACTGCAGCCTGGGCAACAGAGCGAGACTCTCTCAAAAGAAAAAAAACAAAAAACAAATTGATCATCTGTTAAGTTTTTAAATCAACTATAAGCAGTATGGCATGTGGATTAAAGTGCTGACTCTGAAGCTAGACTGCTTGGGTTCAGATTTGGCACTTCAATTTATTAGCTATGACTTAGGGCAAGTTAACTTCTCTTACCCTCATTTTTTTTTTTCACTGTAAAATAAGGACTTTGGGTACCTACTTTTAAAGGCTGCTGTTAAGATTAAATGACTCAATACATGTACAGCAATTAGGATAGTATCTGACATATAGTGAGGGCTATATGTGCTATTATTTTAATTACTGGCCTTCTCTTAAATTTACAACACCTGAATAGACATTTGATATTAATGCAGGAGGTACATAAGTGTCACTGAGTCACACGCTCAAGTAATTAATTCTATTTCATCAATATTTTTTGCTGTTTTCAGTTGCATGGAGGCTGTATTTTTCTTATCTTGCATTATTCATTCTGTTGTTCACCGTCATTTCTACTGTTGAACATTTCATCTACATATGCAATTTTAGCATACTAATACTATTCTTGATTTCTATCTTTTCTACATTTATTTACATCCTGCATTTCAATACTAACTGATTTTATACATGTTGTTAATAATGGGGTCAACAGTGCTCTTAAGTATTTTAAAACCATGCTTACAGTAAAAAGACCACAAATACGAGAGGGCTGGAAGAAGTTTTAAGAGGCTCCTTAGTGTTTTGAGGCAGAAAGTGGCAATACATGAGAAGAAAAAAGATAGCCAGATTGTACAGGGCTTTGTAAACTGTGTAAAAGATTTAGGAATAGATCCTTACAGCAATTAGATACCTCTGAAGGGTTTTAAGAAGGAACATAGATTTGGGAGGAGAAAAGGAAAAGGCAGGGAAAGGGAGATAAGGAAAATCAGTTAGTGGCATCTTAGGTTAGATTTGAATATATTGATTTCATATGTCTGTGAAACATACAAGTTAATTCAATGAAAACAGTTAAAAGTCTTGGATCAATAAAGGCCTAAAAATGATACATTATGCAACATCTTTAGTAGAATTCTGGATATTCTTTAATAATGATCTTAACACAAGCTGGTAAATAGTGTTTTTAATATGTTGCTATTTGCATGCATATATTTGTGAGTTTAGGCTCTCAGTATCCTGGTTAAGAGAAAAGAAACAGATGCTGAACCTTTTACTCTGGTTTAGCTTTCTCCCACTGAGCCCAATTTATTAAAATTGATACACCCAATGCGATCTATACATCTTACCCACTAAATACTAGGACAGGTAGAAAACTGGTGAACAATCTTATGGTAATTTAAAATGTATTCAAGCGGAGCGCAGTGGCATGTGCCTATATTCCTAGCTACTTGGAAGGATAGCTTGTGCCCAAGTGTTTGAGGCCAGCATGGGCAACACAGAGACCCTGACTTAAGAAATAAACAAAAAGTGTTTAAAAAGTACTAATATTAAAAAATAAAGACTGGACACTCTGGCTCATGCCTGTAATCCCAGCACTCTGTGCGGCCAAGGAGGGCAGATCACTTGAGGCCAGGAGTTTGAGACCAGCCTGGCCAACATGGTGAAACTCCCTCTCTACTAAAAATACAAAAGTACCTGGGCATGGAGTCAGGTGCCTGTAATGCCAGCTGCTCAGGAGGCTGAGGCAGAATTGCTTGAACCTGGGAGGCAGTGAGCTGAGATTGGGCCACTGCACTCCAGCCTGGGCAACAGAGGGAGACTCTGTCTCAAACAAACAAAAATATTTTGTAGTATGGGATGTAAAACCCATATTAAGATAAAACACTGGACCTTAAGCAATTTTGAGCTTTTGGCTAGGACCCTCAAAATAACCTAGGAATCCATGTTGACACAAGGTTTTCAGCTGTTTCTTTTTCTTTTCCTTTCACTAGTTACAATCCTCAGTCTCATGGAGTTCCATTGATAGCAATTACTTAATGAAAAAAAATGCACACAAAACTTATATCTGGTTGATTTTCTGAACCTAACTCTTATTTTATATGTATGTGTATATAAATACACACACACGTATACATCTCCAAGGACTTACCATAGTAGTTGCATTAATGTATTTTTTCTCATAGTCTGACACTATTTTTATTTGTTCTATAGCACTTATTTCTATTCATTCTTAACACTTAATCAATTAACAAAGGAGAAAAACCTTGGTCAAGGGGATCAGATATTGGTGGTGAGAAGAAAAATACGTGCTTACAATGGAAGGGAATTTACTGGAGAGAGATGGTAAAATCTGGACAGAGTTTTTCCAAAACAGCAAATCTTAACTTGCTAGTGGAATGTGTTATCAATTTAGTGGTTATCAACCTACATTAAAACAACAACAAAACCACTTAATGGAAAATATCAGAGTGTATCATTATCTAATAAGGGTAAAAAAAATCTGGCCAGGCACAGTGGCTCATGTCTATAATCCCAGCACTTTGGGAGGTGAAGGTGGGAGGATCACTTGAGACCAGGAGTTCAAGATTGGCTTGGGCAACATAGTGAGACCTCGTGTCCTCAAAGAAACAAAAATTAGCACCAGGAGCGGTGGCTCATACCTGCAATCCCAGCACTTCGGGAAGCCGGGAAGCCAACAGTGGGGTGGTGGGGGGGATTACGAGGTCAGGAGTTTGAGACCAGCCTGGCCAACATGGTGAAACCCAGTCTCTACTAAAAATACAAATATTAGCCAGGCGTGGTGGCAGGTGCCTGTAATTTCAGTTACTTGGGAGGCTGAGGCAGGAGAATTGCTTGAACCAGGAGGCAGAGGTTGCAGTGAGCTGAGATCGTGCCACAGCACTCCAGCCTGGGTAACAGAGAAAGACTCCACCTCCAAACAAACAAAAAAAACTAGCCAGGCATGCTGGCATGTGCCTGTAGTCCCAGCTACTAGGGAGGCTGAGGCCAGAGGACTGCTTGAGCCTGAGAGGTAAAGACTGAAGTGAGACAAGATCACACCACTGCACTCCAGCATGGGTAACAGGCTATCTTAAAAAATAAAAGTAAAAATAAGAACTAAAAAAAAACTCTGAAAAATCACTGTATTAGGATATGCTAGAGGAGAAAGGGACTTGTAAAGGACTTCCTGTGTGCCAGAAACTACAGCAGACTCTTAACATATTTTACTGTATTTAGTCCTTAAAACTATCTTGTTAAATAGATGATTTATCTTCTCTTTTAAAGATAATGAAAATAAGGCTCGGAATGACTTTTGCTTAAGATCAAATGGTGAATGAGTATCTCAGTTCAGATTCTCTCTTATATCATTCTGCTGTTCTTTCTCTCATCCCATAGTCTCAGGCCAACTATGAATCTCTTTAGAGAAAGACAAATGGGCGACAAAGAACTAGTAAAACTGAGAAATTATTTCAAGAATTTGACTTACAGAATATCCTACCCATCAACTGCTTTAGCCTCATGCCTTGTTGGATGTCTTTCTCCAAATATAGAAACTGCTGCTAGTGACATAGGAGGCCACTGAGCAAACATGTTATATCTACCATATCAACTGATATCGTCCAGCCAAGAAAACTGTGTTGCCAAGAATTCTGAGGTTGATTCAGTGGGAATGAGTACTGTGATAGATTAGTGACGCCTACTATGGTTACAAATCAGAGAAGTGGCAAGTATTTGCTACCCTTGGTAAACTGGAATCAGACAAATCTACTAGTTACTGCCAGTAGACATTAGTCTCAGTTTCTTCATCCAGAAAATAGCGATAGCAATGTCTATTTTATGTGTTTACTGAAGATTAAATAACTAATATTAAGTACTTAGAGTACCTAGTACACCATAAGAAATCAATAAATAATAGAATTATTGTTGTCATTTTACTGAGCCAGGATAGTATGTGCTCTTACTACACTTAAATTCTAAAATCTTCCCTCATAAAAATATGGTCAAACAGAATGGTTAGGTTCTATATCGAAAGAAACTAACATTTAGTGAGCAACTTTCCAAGTGCCGAGCATTGCATCAGGCACATAAATAATGTGGATTAAACAGCTTTGTGTGGACTAATCTGGGAATCTTGGAATCAATTCTATAGAAAAATCTAGTTGAATTCTAAACCATGAATTTACACCTTTTTTTTTTTTTGAGATGGAGTTTCGCTCGTTACCCAGGCTGGAGTGCAATGGCACGATCTCAGCTCACCGCAACCTCCGCCTCCTGGGTTCAGGCAATTCTCCTGCCTCAGCCTCCTAAGTAGCTGGGATTACAGGTATGCACCACCATGCCCAGCTAATTTTTTGTATTTTTAGTAGAGACAGGGTTTCACCATGTTGACCAGGATGGTCTCGATCTCTTGACCTCGTGATCCACTCGCCTCGGCCTCCCAAAGTGCTGGGATTACAGGCTTGAGCCACCGTGCCCGGCCTATACTTTTTAAGAAACTAGAAACTGCCTGTTCTTTAATAATAAACAAATACATAAAGGAAGTACTCAAAGACAGTGGTCGAGTACAGTGGCTCACATCTGAAATCACAGCTCTTTGGGAGGTGCTGAGGCAGAAGGATCGCTTCAGTTCAGGAGTTCAAGGCGGCAGTGAGCTATGATTGTGCCACTACTCTAGCCTGGGTGACAGTGAGACCTGGACACAACAAAAATTTTTAAAAAGACAGCAAAATATGTGACCTGCTTAGGTATCAATTAAAATATATTTAAATAGATTATTCATAATAAACATTGTTTTTGCATAAGTGAATGGAGTAGGTTAATCTATTGTATCATCTTCTTTCTGAGCCTTCCATTCCTTCTCACCTTTATAAATCTTTTCACTGGGACTTCAAACTCTCGGTGCACAGATCTTCCTCACTGAATTCCCATTCTCCATCCAGGACCTGACAGCTCTCTCACAAGGACAGTAATCACCTTATATCCCACTATCTCAGAGTCAAGGTAAGGTTGGTTTCCACTTAATGTCTCAAAACTACTTCCAACCATTGTTCTTTGTCCTTTTGTGAAATTTTCTGCCCCTGAGGTTTAGGCCTTGTTCTCCTAACTCTCCAGTTACTAAACTCATACTGTTTGACTTGTAAATTCCATTTAAAAATATATAACCTAAGGAAATGACTCAAAAGAAAATAAAGAAAACCTGCTCACAATGATCTATATCGGCAACTTAGAAAGGAAACAATAACGATGGAAACAAACCGTACATTATCAGTAGTTTATTAAGCATTTAATTATTATCAAGCCAGATGGCTATGTCAAGTGTTTTAAATATACCATCTCACTGAATTTTTCAATTCTAAGAGGGAATGATTATTTTATAGATAAAATAGCTGAATTTTCAGATATTAAAGTAACTCGTCCAAGGTTATAAAACTGTACATTTAAGTGACAGGTTAGGAAGGCGATAGAGTCTAAATCCATGTTCTTCACCATAGACTATAGACTCTTAAAAACAAAACCAAAATACATGGCATGGTGGCTCAAGCCTATAATCCCAGCACTTTGGGAGGCCAAGGCAAGTAGATTGCCTAAGCTCAGGAGTCTGAGACCAGTCTGGGCAACATAGTAAAACCCTATCACCCTAGCTCTACCGGAAAATAAATAAATAAATAAACAAATAAATAAAAGATTAGCCAGGCATGGTGGCCCCTGCCTGTAGTCCCAGCTAGGTGGGAGGATGGCTTGAGGTTGCAGTGAGCTAAGTTGGTACTCCAACATGGGTAACAGAGTGAGACCTTGTCTCAAAAAAAAAAAAAACCCAAAAAAGAGAAAAACGAAAAACACTACCACCACCACAAACCCTGGAAAAAAAATACTTAAAGACTAAAAAATGGTTAAGTAAATCATGGCATAGAAACCTGAATCAACTCTACATAGTTATTAAAAGTAGCATGTAAGGGAACTACACAGATAAAAAGATTTTATCAACTAGTGTCAATCAGAAAGAAAGAACAAGAAAATGATACCTTGAATCATGTTACAGTGATAAAAAGTTAGATAATTTTGTATATGTTATTCATTTATCATTCTACAGCAATGAATAGATTTCAAACCTTCTGCATAAAGGCGTTCTGCGAGGAAAACCGCATCTCGGTAAGCATAGTGGTTTAGTGCTTGCCATATAGCAGCCTGCAAATGGGAGGAAAAAGAACATAAATGTACATTCATACATACTTTCAAAGTAACTACTGGCACAGAGTCTTACATTGAATACCGAAATTAATATCCCTAATTTAAGTGATAAAACCTCAATGCCCACAGAGTAAACTCCACAGTGAGCGGGGTAAGGCTCTTCACAGTATAGCTCCTAACATATCTGAATTTCCTCCCTCAACCCTCTACGGACTTTTAGGCTTCTGTGCCTTTGTACAGCCTTTTCCTCCACTGGGCAATGTGGGTTCCCCTCACCAATCTTCCCTTATAAGTTGCTCGTTCCTAAAGACCCAGTTTAAATAACATCTGCCTCATAAAGTTTTCCTGGCTGATGTCAAGTCATTTCTTTTTTAAGATACCTCTTCTAATAGAGTACTTACAACATAGTTATTTGTTTACAGACTGCCAACCCTACTAAACTACAGACTCAGTAGCAGTGGTTCTCAACCACTTTATGTGATATACACAACAGAGATTTAAAATGTATGTCATCCTCCCACAAAAACTTCCCTATCTATTACCTTTAATGCCACTCAATTCTCCTCCACTCAAGGAAGCATATTGGAATGCAAATAAGTTATCATAGGAATAACTTTTAATTTTTTGAACATATGTTTTCTCTTTTAGAATTACAAAACATATAACCTAAAGTATATATGAGATAGAAGGACATTTTAAGTAACAATAACCAAAAACATTTAGACCCAGGTACTCATCACCCAGCTTAAGAAATAAAATATCTCTGAAACTCCCTGTGTGCTCCTTGCTGATAACAAAACCTCTTCCGGAATGCCCCAAAGAGGAAACCATTACACTGAACTTCTTGACCCTTCTCTTGGTTTTCTTCACAATTTCATACATTTGTATGTATCATCCCTAAAACATTTACTTTTCCCTGTTTTTGAACTTTAAATAAATACAATCATATTGTATACATTCTGCTATGATTTGCTTTTAAAATCTAATGTTTTGAAAATTCATTCTTGATATGTGTAGCTAGAGTTCGTTGCTGAATAAATAATATTTCCATTGTATAAATATACCAGAATCCAAAATGTATTTTATCTATTTTACAGCATGTGGACATCTAGCTTATTTCTAGTTTTTTTTTTTTTTTTTTTTTTTTTGCAATTACAACAATGCTGCAACAGTCTTAGATTCATCTCTTGGGGTACATGTTTAAGAATCTCTCTAGCCCACCATGGTGGTTTGAGCCTTCAGTCCCAGTAACTCAGAAGACTGAGCTGGGAGGACTGCCTGAGTCCAGGAGTTCAAGGCTATGACCACACCTGTGAACAGCTGCTGTAGTGCAGTGAGAGCAAGATTCCCATCAAAAAAAGCCGAAAACAATCTCTCCAAATTAGGATATGTATTTAGAAATAAAATTACTGGGTTGTTGAATATGCATATGTTCATCTTTACTAGGTAATGTCAAATCATTTTTAGTAATAAACTACTTTTGAGATATCTCACACCTAATCATGATACAAGTGTTATTTTTTATTTTTAGCACATACACCAGTTTATAATTTGTTGAATGATTTAATATGGTTACAATGGAAACCCGTAAAATCTGGTTACTAATCACTAGCTAACATTGTACCAGTACGTCTAAATTATATATGCCTTAGATACAGTAAAGGCTCAATAAATTTTGTTGAACAAACAAGCAAATGTTAATACTGCTGTCAGTATTATTAATTATAATAAAAAAATAAAAGTAGTAAATGACAGACCTTTCTATTTCCTCAAGAAAGAATAGTAATAAACTTAGTTTGGGGTCTCCAGAGCCTCTTGTTTAACCTTTGTTTATATAGCTTAAATTTTATAAAGTCTCACAGATGTCAAACTTTACCATTCCTATCTAGATACAAGGAAAAAGATGAGATTAGGCACCACTATTATATACTCTAATTGCACCAAGTACCTTTCCTTTGCAATACTTGCCACTGCTGTAATTTTGTATTAATCTAGGGGAGTGAGTGATGTTTTCTTCACCATATTATAAACTCCAGAAGGTAGGGGCTACGTCTGTTTTTGCTCACTATTACACTCCCAGCATCTATTATGTGCTTTTAAAGCAGGTGCTTAGTAAATATATGTTGAATGAATAAACAAATGATCTTTAACTTCTGGCAGTCTTCCACTGTGAACACTCTTGTACGTTAGTCTCAGTATTAAGTTTCTTTGTATTCCTGGATGTATATCTAATAATTAAGGATCTCTAGGAGTCTCTATTGAAATAAACTCTGTGATAAATAGAATTATTAGTTTATTACGCAAATAATTACCATCTAATCACTCCTTTATAAAATCTGGGATTTCCTAAGAACCTACATGTTTAGTTTTGTTGTAAGTGAAAGAAAATGGTGAGTAGAATGAAGATACCAAAGATCTGATGTTTGGAGACATGCTCAAATTTGTCTGCCAGCACTTCCAGTAGTGGGACTTTGTGGGAAATACTCAACTTTTCTCAGCCTCAATCTCTTCATCTGATAGATGGAGTTATTTCTTGGAGTTGTTTTGTGGATTAAATAAAATGATCCATTTATAATGCTCCTTGTATATTGACTGTCACACATTAAGCACTTAAAACCTCTTCCTTACCAATCGTTTAATATAAATTCAAGAAATATGTAGTTTCCGTTACATAACATTTCCTCAGCATACCTGCTACAACTGCTTATTTTGCAACATATAAGCCACAAAAGACCCAAATGATTTACAAGCAATTTTAATACTATGGACCACTAGGAAAAATTCACTCTTATATACTAAAGTCATAAAATACTAGAATTTTGAAATTTTTTCTGTCTTTTTAAAGAAATGAGGGGTAGGAGCTGGGGGGAAAAAAGAAGGAAAAAAGGTATATTCAAGAGTTCCATCCATTTCTGATTTAAAATCAAGCTTTGCTCAGAACATCATTCCTTTATCACCAATTCTTAAAAGCATCAGAAAAAAACCTGCCATGTAGAGAATCCCACATACAGTTTCCATCCCACTTTGCTCACTGTAAGTTCCTGACTGATGGTGTCTCTTGTGGGGTGTTTGGGGGGAGAACAGATTATTATCTAAGGCACTACAGATAAGTAGTAGCTGATGACCAACACAGCTAAAATCAGCTTCTCTGCCCAACTGATGGCGTAGGACTTCCCCTAAAGAACAACACCCAGTACATTACTGCTAGAGTTCTACAAATTAAAGCCAGATGGAGGAAATGCTGCTAAAAGAAAGTTATAAAGCCAAAAGAACAACACTCCTTCTCCCTCTCTGTCAAAAAATGTTTAAGAGAAATCCGACTGATTAATGGGTTAGTCCCCAGTTGCACTAATTTAAAAGATAAACCAACAGCTTAAAGTTGCAAAATTCCTTACCAGCTAGCTATTCTTAAATATATTATTTTAAATATAAACAAACCTCTATAAGTTATACTCAGACTTACATGCAAACACTATACATTTTTCGTTATAGAAAGTTTATTATAAAAAATTTTATACTTGTTTTTGTTAAAATTTTTAATACATTTTGTGTTCTTGTTTTTGTCAAAAAAGCTGCCTTTTTAAATTTTATTTTTTTAAAGAGACAGGTTCTCCCTGTTTTGCCAATGTTAGTCTCGAATTCCTTGGCTCAAGCAATCTGCTTGCTTCAGCCTCTGAAAGTGCTGGGATTGCAAGCGTGAGCCACTGTGCCCAGTCAGCTGCCTTTTTTTAAAGACTTGAAAAGAAATAGATAATAAAGGCTTCACACAATGTACGAAGACATGAAGAAAAAAAAAAATCACAGTTGAAATTTCTTATTATACATTATAATCTAACTTCTAGGACACTGATTTAGTTTAGGTGCACATCAGTGGTTCTTACTGTAGGCAATTTTGCCTTCTTGATCCCAACTAATGTCCCCAACATTTAGCAATGTCTAGAGGGTATTTTTGGTTGTGACGAATGGAGGGGTCATCTGGTGGGCAGAAGCCAGGGATGCTACAAAACAGTTTATGATGCGCAGCTTCCAACAAAGTAATAGCTTGTGCCAAATGTCAACAGTGTCCAGATTAAGAAGCCCTGGTCTACGTTATCAAGCAGTTGGATTATTCTACTTGTCTGTATGTCTAACTCTCGTCTCTTCTTCCCTTTCCAATAGCACCAGATTAATATTCCCAGGGTGGTGCTTTTATTACATAATTCCTGTGCTCAAAAACTCTTCTGCTCATTTAATAGTTATTCATTACAAATGTACATTAAATCTAAATTTTTCATTCAAAGATCCATACCCTTTGAATCCATGTTAGATGTTGTCCCTCAACATTTTACCCCCAGCCAAAAGTATTCCTTCACCATCTAATGATCTCTAAAACAGTATCAAGTATGTAGTACCAATTGCTATATTGCTTATGAAACCAATTTTCAAAAGGCTTATTTACAACTTCATCCAACATCTCTGTGAAGTCTTACCCCTAGGAATAATTGCTAAATCTATATAAAATCTCTTTTCTTCTTTTTTAAATACCAATTTCATCAGGTGACTTTTATAAATACCCAAAAAGCTCTCAGTGAAGTCACTTAAGCTAGTGTGTCTTTCCAAATAGTTACCATTAAAAATAAAAGAACTGACAGAACTTCTGCTTCATATGTGAGATTTTTATAAGGACTCAAATATAAATAATACTCTTCTGAGAGGTAGTAATTTGAGACAGAGTTTTAATTTAGGCATATATGGTATATCAGGCTGGCCATTCTATGTTAAAACTTTAAAGAAAAAAATGCAGAAAATAGTTGTTCATCTTTTCTGTCAACTTTTTCCTATGCCTAGTAATACCATCAACTCTGAGGCATTCCAAGAAAGAAAACAATTTTCCAACTTATTCTCATTGCTTTCCAAATACATGCAATCTGTCGTTACAGTTTTTTTTAAAGACAGTATTTTTGTATCTGTCCTATTTTTATTCTCTTCCTTACTAATTCTTTCCCATTTGCAGCAAAATCCTTGATCATTGATCTTTATCATTGTAGTCAAAGTTGTCAGTTCTTCTCACTGCTCCAAATCATCCCTTCTTGAATGGCTTCTTCTTATACTATACAACCAAAAATCTCACCTAGTCATATCCTATAACTTTCTACCGCTATCTCAAAAATCTAGTGAACAATGCTACTGTGAAAAATAGGCAAATTTGACCTTTAAGCCTTAAAAATACCCAAGTGTATAATTACTAATAAAAGTACTTTAAGTACAAACAGGAAACCTGATGGGTACTATCTAGAAATAGGCTACATATTTCTTTTCTTTTCCATGCTTTTATAAAGTCTGAAATTATTATTAAACGGTGGTTATAGACTGTCAATGCAACTAGTTTATCACTTTAAAAGACTTCTGGAGCCAGAGAAAACAAACAAAAAAAAATTAATTATTAAAACAAAATTACAAGGATATGCAACAGAAATTAAACAACTTGAGTAATCTGCTTATCTATTAAGCTCATGCTAGGCCTAAAAAAACTGTGTATATATAATTACCTTATCTACAGCCATAGAATAAAAATTTTTTTAAAAGAAACGCTATACTGTTAAGAATTTGGATGGAAATAGCTCTAGAAGAACTGATACAACTTACAGACAGGTAAATTTCATAAGGTATAATCTTACGTTTTGCGAATTCGAACATTAATAGCTGCTATATGTAAACAGCTGGAGAAGAAGCCAAACTAGAAGAAATGAGTATTTCATGCTGTGAAGAAAAATTAAATAAACAGGAAAGTAGTGGTATGTTAAAATATTTACTATTTGATACCTCAAGCCTTTTAAGGGCAATATGAAGGAATTTATAAAAATTGGTTGCTTTGTAACTTCAAAATTAAGTCCATGACTCAATGACAGCAGTTGATAGAGGTCAGTTCTGATCAAGTCAAACATCATATGGTAGGATGAAGTCTCCGAGACCTGGTCCATCCCCAAGGCACAAAAGATTCAGTTTCTCCAGCTGTGGGGGGGGGGGGGCGCGGGGGTGGGGGGGGGAATTACTTGGCACCGCATCACATACTTAAAATCCAATAGGGTTTCGTTAATGTAACACAGCACTGTGCGTCAAAGCATATCTTGGTGTAAGGGCGATGAAATGGACAGAAAAAACATTGTCTTTCATTTCCTGAATGCCTTATAAACATGCACAACAAAATGCTCCTGATCCCCTTCACCGAGGATGAAAACAACCCAGATGTGCCCTTTCCACCCGCTCCCCTGGTATAGGTGCTTGCACCTCAGCACTGAGGCTTGGAGTTGTCTTCTCAAATCATCATTGTCCGGTGGGAAATTCCCCGAGAAAGGCAACGTGGGCTAGGAAGTCTGTTACCAAAATAGAAATTAGTATTAAAAAGACCGATCCTACTCTCCTCTCCACCCTCTCACATAAGACAAAAAAAAAAAAAAAAAAACCTCCGCAAACTTGCCCTACCATCGCTAACATCATACAAGCTCTGATCAAATGTGCTTCTCGATCATCTTTGAGGCAAGAGAGCGTCCGCGGCGCGTTTTCGGACCCTCATCTCCCACCCCAGGTCAAGCCAGGCCCCTGGACTGACAGGAAGGGCTGGCCGGACGTTGGCTTGGACGGGAATGGCGGTTATGCTCAACGAAGCCGCTCACACTAAGGGTGAAAGTAACGAAGGGCCCGAGGTAACATGGCTTAGGTTGCGGGCAAGGCCTCCGAACTGACTAAAGATATGCAGGACTCGGCGGCAGTGGAGGCGGGAGAAGCAGCCCGGCCTAGGCCGCACCAGGCCGCGGAGTGGCCCTACGCTGCTTCCCCGACCGAGGCTGTGAGCCAGGCCTCAGAGAAGAGAGTTATCATTACCTGGACAGGTTCCTGCAGCACCGTCATCCTCGAGGATCACTTTCTACAGTGCCTCAGGCCCCCCCCGTAGCGGCTCCGGCCCGGCCAGCCCCGGCTCATTTAAACTCACCAGCGACCGTTACCGGGGTATGGGGGAGGCCGAGCGTTGCCGAGTGCCTCCGAGCGGGGTACGGAAGTACACGAAGTGGAGAAAACCGAGCGGAAACCAGACGGAAATACCCGAAGTATGTCGTAAATACCCGAGGTGGGTCGACGAGGAAAAAACAGTTGCCGGAAATTGTCGAGGACTACCGGAAACTACCGAGTCTGACCCTGAGCGTAAGTTCCTCTTCTCGGCCACGCCTTCAGTCACGCACACCACGCCCAATCAGCCGCCCTAGGGCTGGGCCACGCCCAAGCAGCAACCCGCAGGCTGGGCGTGGCGTGACGGAACGGGCGGGGAGCGTTACGTGGCGGGGCTGCAGTGTGGACTCGCCACTCGGCCCTTCTGGATTAATTGGTGTGCGGTAGATTATAAAGTAAAGGGTAAAATAGCAGAGTTTGGGGCTGACTATAATGAATCAACAAGTATTTGTCTATTGAGTTTATTTAGATAATTCGTCCATTCCAAAAGTATCTACTCACGGCTCGGGGAAATCTAAAGGAATTTGGGAAGATTGCCACTCCCCAAAGATAAAGGATGGCTTGTCTTCAAGGAGATTAAGGCCTATTTAAGGGAAAAGCAGTGGAACAGAGAACGCTATGTTACGTGGTGCCTATTATAAGTAATACACAAATTCAGAGAGGGAAATTGTGTTAAACGGAGGAAAGTTTTATGGAAGGGAAAAAAAGTTTAAATTGGAGTTTGAAGGATGGATAGAATTAGAGGAAAAGGAACTATAGGATTAAGTGGAGGAAAGAAAAATGAGATCAGTCTGCTAAGAAGGCATTAATTGGAAGTACTTAGGTGGAGAGATCATGGAAACGCTGAATAAGCCGTTAGAAATTTTTGTTTTTGATAGGAGAGGCATTCCGCTGTGGTAGAAAGAGTAGGGGATCTGAAATTCAGAGGCCTGGTTTTGAATTTTATCTTTAGCACTGACAAGTCATAGGTCCTTAGGCAAATTACAACCTCTCTGAAATTCTTCTGTTCACTTAGTTTGAAAAAAAAAAAGGATTAAGAGACTTCGATGTATCACAAATGTGGCTGTGTCTAGCATGCACTGTAGACTCTCATTATTTCCTTTCTGTCCCTCCTCTCCCCCCAAAAAAGTGAACCAGGGAACTGTTGAAATTTTGTTTTTCAGCAGATAAGGAAAACAGGTTTAAAAGTTTACTAGTCAGGAGTTCTCTAAGCTAGATGTGGACTCATGATACATTCTGTCGCTTGGAAATTTCCCTTTGTGGTTCCCACTTTTTATGCAGATGACGTTGTTAGAATGGGTCACTCCTTTGGGTGATGTTGGAGGGAGATCTTTTTTCTTTCATTTTTAAAAACAGGGCTGACAGAGCTACACTGCATCCTTCTCCACCGCCTTCTCTTGTCACTGTGTATGTACTTATAGCCCCTCAAAGGGCAGGTGCTAAGGTGATTTTTGACTGCCCTGTGCCCAGTTGCTTTAGCAGGATCATGCTGGATGACTTAGGGTGGTAACAGACTTTTATACTGGCCTATATAGTAGCCACTAGCTATTTAAAATTTAAGTTAAAAGAAAATGAAATCTTTAGATGCCCTAGCCACATTCCAGGGACTCAGTAGCCCTGTATGTGGCTAGTGACTGCCACATTGGACAATCACACAGATACAGGACATCATCAGCATTGGCTTGGCTAGGGCTGGAAGAGCCAAGATGGCTTCACTCACATGTCTAGGGTGTCAGTGCTAGCTGCTGGCTGAGTGCTTCATTTCTCCTCCACATGACCTTTCTCTTCACATTGGCCTCTTATCAGTCAGTTGTCTAGCTCCAGCTTCTTGACTTGGTGGCTGACAACAAAGTGGGCAAAAATAGAAGCTGTGAGGCCCCTTAGGCCTAGACCTGTGACCATCATTTCTTGTTGGTCAAAGTAAGACTCAGAGTCACCCTGGATTCACCAGGAAGAGAAATAGAGTCCACCTCTTAATAAGAAGAGTGGCAAAGTAACACCACACAAGGCATGTGCCATGGGAGGGGTTGTTGGGTCATCTTTGGAAACAATGTAGCATGCTAGCTGTGAGAGGAGAGCATTTAACAATGGGAATGGAAAGGAAGGGAAGAGTAAGAGCTATCACTCTTAAAATGTGACCACCCCGCCTTTTTTTTTCTTGAGACTGTCTTGTTCTGTTGCCCGGGGTGGAGTGCAATGGTTTGATATAGGCTCACTGCAACCTCCACCTCATGGGTTCAAGCAATTCTGCCTCAGCCTCCTGAGTAGCTGGGATTACAGGCTCCATGCCCAGGTAATTTTTGTATTTTTTTAAGTAGGGGTTTCACCATGTTGGCCACACTGGTCTCAAACTGCTGACCTTGTGATCTGCCCGCCTCAGGCGCCCAAAATGCTGGGATTATAGGCTGTGAGCCACGATGCCCAGCCAAAAATGTGACCCTTTTAACTGAACACAGTACTCCAGATTTATTCTGATCAATTCAGAATGCAGTTGGACTATTGTTTTTATTATCTGGACACGTCTATTAAAGTGGTACAGTTGTATTTACATTTTTAGCAGTCACATGACACTATTTGCTCATGCTAAACTTGTGTGATAATTTTACAAACTCAGCTGTTTTTTACACAACATGCTGCCAACCCAATTCTTGTATGTGTGCTGCTGAGTTTTGTAAACCTAAATGTAGGAACTTACCACAGAAGATACATAAAGACGGTACTTTGTATGTGAAAATATGGATCTAGAGTCAGCATTTAAAAAGTCTCTGATGCTTGGCATTCTGGCTCGTAGGTTTAGAATTTGCCTAAAGCTTTTTTTCTTTTATTAACCTAAAAAAGATCAGCCAGGCACGGTGACTCATGCCTGTAATCCCAGCACTTTGGGAGGCCCAGGCAGGTGGATTACGAGGTCAGGAGTTCAATACCAACCTGGCCAAGATGGTGAACCACCATCTCTACTAAAAATACAAAAATTAGCTGGGCATGGTGGCAGGTGCCTGTAATCCCAGCAACTCAGGAGGCTGAGGCAGAGAATTGCTTGAACCCGGGAGGCAGAGGTTGCAGTGAGCTGAGATCACACCACTGCACTACACCCTGGGCAACAGAGAGAGACTCTGTCTGAAATAAATAAATAAATAAACAAACAAACAAGTAAATAAAATAAAATTTAAAATGAAATAAAAAAGAGCATCTCCTTTCTGACTGTCATTGACCAGCTTAATACATCTGTTGTGGTTTCTGCTCATCCACAGCAAAGCCATATTGTTTGAAGTACTTTGCTGGGGTATTTTGGAGCATTTTTACTTCCTTCTCTGCTCTTTATTGACCTACTTAAACTCACTATTCCTCAATGACTTGGGCATCCTGCTGTCATCCATTATCCAATATGTTTGGCTAGTGAGTGGAGTTGGATTACAACAAGCATTATTCCAAAACTGGAATTGGAAAAATATTTTTTCTCCTTAGCCTGCTTCTTAGTCTGTTTCATATTCAGTCAGATTTGGAGGCTGGCATTTAGGGAGCTATTCAAAAAGCTAGCTGTGGTATCATTAGCAAGACGTAGGTCTCACTGAAACAGCCTAGAGTAAGTGTACTCTTCCGAAGTCCTTAAAGTCCTTCTTGTCTGCACCCTTCATTTTGTCCTTGTTGTATGTGGTCTTATGGCCTCCTTACCTGATCTTGCACCCCCCCCACCCCCACCCCACCCTCACCATGTTTACTTTGGTCAAACCATCTCCTTCTTTTGTCTTCTCTAATGACACTATCTCCTAGCTTTCATCCTACTGCTCTGTTTTTGTTTGTTTGTTTGAGAGAGTCTTGCTCTGTCATCCAGGGTGAGGTGCAATGGTGCTATCTTGGCTCACTGCAGCCTCCGTCTCCTGGGTTCAAGCGATTATCCTGCCTCAGGCCCCTGAGTAGTTGGATTTACAGGTGCATGCCACCACGCCCCGCTAATTTTTGTATTTTTAGTAGAGACGGAGTTTCACCATGTTGGCTGGGCTGGTCTCAAACTCCTGACCTCAAGTCATCTGCCCACTTCGGCCTTCCAAAGTGTTGGGATTACAGGAGTGAGCCACTGTGCCTAGCCTGCTGCTCTGTTTTTTTAAATCAGTTTCCTTTGCAGCCCCTCTGCCAGCCCCTTTAATGTTAAGAGTGCTTCAGGGACCTGTTCTAGGCCTTTTTCTCACCCTTCACATTCTTCCTAGGCAAACCCATACATTGTTTTTTGTTTTTTTTGGTGGCATCTCACTCTGTCACCAGGCTGGAGTGCAGAAGTGCAGTGGCGTGATCTTGGCTCACTGCAACCTTCGCCTCCTGGGTTCAAGCAATTCTTCTGCCTCAGCCTCCCAAGTAGCCGGAACTACAGGCACACGCCAACACGTTGGGCTAATTTTTGTACTTTTAGTAGAGATGGGGTTTTACCATGTTGGCCAGGCTGGTCTCAAACTCCTGACCTCAGATGATTCTCCCAAAGTGCTGGGATTACAGGTATGAGTCACTGCACCCAGCCCTTATCCATTCTTGTGGCCCCAGTTTCTCCTCTACAGATGGTTTCAAAAATTTATGTCTCCAGTCAGACTACTTCTTAGAGCTCCAGGCCCAAGTGACTGTCAACAGGACATCTCTATCTGGATGTCTCACAGGTACTTTGTTCAGAATGGAATGCCTCGTTCTCCGTGCTTAAAATATTTCCTATCCCAGTTTAAGACATCACCATCTTTTCCATTGCCCAAAGGATTAGATAAGGGTTAGTTTAACAGGGTTCGTACAGATTTATTTCAGTTTCAGCTCTGTCTCTAGTGATAAGAATGGCTTTCTTCTGGTATAAGGAGGGCAACTTTGACATGGGAGTTTTGTCTCCTGGTATCAGAAAAAGGAAGGCCAGAGTGCTCTTCTTGCATATGCTATTTTTTAATTCCACACTATTTTCAAAAGAATCCTTATGCCAAAGTGGCATATCTCAGTGTGGCATATTTTGACTCTACAACTCCAACATCTAGTCACAAAACCTGCCAATTTTACCTCCTAAATATACCTCATGTTTCTTCCTGAGTGTTTCATATCTACCTCCAAAAATAAGTCTGATCATATTAGGACTCCTCTCCCTGTCTTCCTCCACCCCCCAAATTCAGGACTTATCTTCAGGATATATAGTCTGAACTCTGTTTTACAGGGTCCTCCAAGGTCTGGTACCTGCCTCTTTATTCAGCCTTATCTTACCCATCTCTCCTTTATATCCCACCTTCCAACTATGTGGAATTTTTTTTTTTAATAAAGGGTCTCCCTGTGCCACCCAGGCTGGAGGCTTACTATATAGCCTTGACATCCTAGGCTCTAGTGATTTTTCTCACCTCAGCTTCCCAAGTGCTGGGACTACAGGTGCATGCCACCATGCCTGGCTATTTTTTGTATCTTTTCTAGAGACAGGCTTTCACCATGTTGGCCAGGCTGGTCTCAAACTCCTGACCTCATAATCCACTCACCTCGGCCTCCCAATCACACCTCGGATTACAGGTGTGAACCACCATGCCTGGCCTGACCAGTTAAATTCTATTTATTCTTCAAGCCTCAGCTTCAATCTTCAAGGGGGATCACATCCTCAGAATATTCCTAGGATCTAAATTCTTAGCTCCACCCTGTTATTTGCTCTCATGAGATCTTTGTTCTTTTCTTTCATATTATATATGGCATTTTAATCATATTTGTCTAATTTAAGCTCCATTGAAGGCAGGGACCTTGGCTTAACTATTATGTCCCCATCACCTAACTCAGTGCCTCACACAAATATTACAAATATACTAAAATATTATAAATATATAAATATTTGGCCGGGCGCGGTGGCTCAAGCCTGTAATCCCAGCACTTTGGGAGGCCAAGGCGGGTGGATCACGAGGTCAAGAGATTGAGACCATCCTGGTCAACATGGTGAAACCCCGTCTCTACTAAAAATATAAAAAATTAGCTGGGCATGGTGGCGCATGCCTGTAGTCCCAGCTACTCAGGAGGATGAGGCAGGAGAATTGCCTGAACCCAGGAGGCGGAGGTTGTGGTGAGCCGAGATCACGCCATTGCACTCCAGCCTGGGTAATAAGAGTGGAACTCCGTCTCAAAAAAAAAAAATATATATATATATATTTATATATATATATTTATATAAATATTTCTGGGCCCAGAGAATATGCTGGTCTTGCACCTAAGTCCTTAAGGGATTTAAAGTCAAGGCAGTATCTGAAGTATTGAGGCTAATCAGAAAATGCATCTTGATTGAGATGAGCTCTGAGATGTGCTGAACAGCCTATGACTAGGAAGACTAGGGCTGACTCAAAAGCACAGGGAAATAAATAAACTACAGACAGCCCCCAAGTTACGATTTTTTGACTTTACTATGGTGTAGAAGCAATATGCATTCAGTGGAAACTGTACTTCAACTACCTATGCAACCATTCTGTGTCTCACTTTCAGTACAGTATTCAATACATGAGATATTCAATGCTTTATTATGAAATTGGATTTGTGTTAGATGACTTTGCCCAACTGTAGGCTAAGGTGAATATTTTGAGCACGTTTAAGGTAGGTTTGGCTAAACTATGATGTTCGGTAGGTTAGGTGTATTAAATGCATTTTCGACTTGATATTTTCAACTGATTGTGGGTTAATTGGGGGTCAGGGAGCATCTGTAATAAAGGCAGGAGACTATAAGCAAATTAGCTTGTCTGGACTGGGGGCTGTATAAGCTTGGTTGAAATGGTGGTGTTGGAGACAGCTGATAAAAACCTTTGGGTTCCTGGCTGATGACTTTAGTTTTAATAAAATAGACCTAAGGAGCTGTTGATGATTGAGCTGGAGAGTGACCTCATGAGAACAGAATTTGAGAAAGATTATGCTAACAGCTGAGGATTATGTGCATTGGAGGAGAAAAAGACTAGGGGCTGGGAATGCAGCAGAGAGGCTGCCAGGGAGTCTGGGCAACTCTAAATGTTCACTATTTTAGGATCCTAGATGGTCGAATCTGAAAAAGATAGAAAATTTAAACAGTTTTGAGTTGCTGATTTAAAATGAGAAATATTCTTATCCAATTCCTTGTCCTGAGGGCATTCAAATTCTAACCAGAGGCTGCTTGCTGAGTACAGACTTAGAACAAAAAGGGTAAATTTAATGATCTTAGTGGCTATTGTCTCTTTTTTTCTCAGAAGTGATGTATATACCTGACTACTAGGTAAAAAATATCTATAGCGCCTGGAGTGGATGTCCACCAAATAATAGGTTCTTTGCTTCTCTCTTTTCTAACTAGGTTCTAAGCAGCCTAATTTTTCTCTGGGTAAATTACAGAGCAATGTATTAAACACAGATTGATTATATTTTAGTAATGAGTATCCACCATAGTTGCCTTGATAGACTTTGTTTGTGTTACAGATATGTGATTTGGGAGATAGAGGCTGATCTAGGTTTAAACCAGTCTGAGTTTGGAGAGCCTCAGATGAAAAATATCCAAAGGTTAATTGAAAACGTGAAGTTTGGCCAGGTGCAGTAGCTCACGCCTGTTATCCTAGCACTTTGGAAGCCCAAGGCAGGAGGCTCACTTGAGGCCAGGACAACCTGGGCAACAAAGCGAGACCCTAATTTCTTAAAAAAAAAAAAAAATTAGCAGGGCCATCTCTTTCATCGATGTTTCCTTGCTTCCTTGCCCCCTTGGACGCTAGGCTTCTTTCTCAGAGAGAACCCCTGTATCAGTTCTGCCAGCTCTCACTGCTGTCTTAGAGTCCTGCATTCTAGTCTCAGGTTGGTCATCACTCAGTATGGCGTTGGGCAAGTCACCCATTTCTCTCTGGACCTCTGAAGTCCCTTGTAGCTGTTAACATATCTGGGATGATGCAGTTTGGATAACTGGTGAGGATTCCAACTTGCTCTCTGCTGCTTTGTGACTATAAATCTGTACCAAACACCAGCTATCCTACCCTGGCATGGTTGTGCATGACTCTAGTCCTAGCTACTTGGGAGACTGAGGTGGGAGGATTTCTTTAGCCTAGGAGTTCGAAGTTGCAGTGAATTAAGATTATACCACTGTATTCCAGTTGGAGAGATAGAGCAAGACTGTCTCAAAAAAACAAAACACAAAAAAAACAACAAAACCCACAAAAAACAACAAAAGAATTTGGGACTGGAGACAGTTTTCAGGCAGAACTAAATTCAGTCTTTGAGTCGTGAACCTTCTTTCATTTGTGCAATCCTCCCGCCTTGGCCTCCCAAAGTACTGGGATTATAGGCGTGAGCCACTGTGCCCAGCTTGCAGGTACTTTTACTAAGATGAATAAGAGACCATCTGTGGCCCCAGGGAGCTCACTGTCTGGTGTAGAGGATGCAGACATATGAATACATAGTTGTAATATAAGATAAATAGTTTCACAAAGATTTTACAAGGCATTACATTAACAAATGAGTACCTGTAATCCCAGCTTTTTGTGAGACCTTGTCTCAAAAAAAAAGTACCTGCATACTATAGGTGCTCAATACATGTTAGTTGTAGTAAACCCTTTTTTGTTTTGTTGTGTTTTTTTGAGACGGAGTCTCACTCTATCGCCAGGCTGGAGTGCAGTGGTGCAATCTCGGCTCACTGCAAACTCTGCCTCCCGGGTTTAAGCGAGTCTCCTGCCTCCTGAGTAGCTGGGACTACAGGCATGTACCACTATACCCAGCTAATTCTTGTATTTTTAGAGAAGGGTTTTCACCATGTTGGCCAGGATAGTCTCGATCTCTTGACCTCGTGATCCGCCTGCTTCGGCCTCCCAAAGTGCTGGGATTATAGGTGTGAGTCACGGTGCCCTGCCTTTTTTTTAGACAGTCTCTGTCACCCACACTGTAGAGCAGTGGTGCCATCTTGGCTTACTGCAACCTCCATTTCCTGGGCTCATGCCATCCTCCCACCTCAGCCTCTGGAGTAGCTGGGACTACAGGCATGGGCCACCACACCTGGCTAATTTTTGTGTTTTTTGTAGAGACAAGGTTTCACCATGTTGCCCAGGCTGGTCTCGAACTCCTGGGCTTAAGTGATCCACCTGCCTTGGCCTTGCAAAGTGCTGGAATTATAGGTGCGAGCCACCATGCCTGGCCTCAATAAGTGTTAGCTGAATGAATGAATGAGAGTAATCTGAATGAGGGAGAGAGAAGAGTTGGTGGCAGAACTTTGGTGTTAAATGTGTAGCAGAGAAGGCCCAAGACAAGCACACTAGATCTAGTCACAGGGAAGTCTAGAGAGGAAGACTGGTGGTATGCCAGAGAGGAAGTCAGAATTCAAGAAGTAAAAGAGGAAGTCGGTGGAAAGGGAAACTGAGAAAAGAGAATAATCTTTAGCGTTAAAAATACATCCCCAATTGCTGAGAAACAGGACCTGCTAAGGATCTGAGCCTCTTTTTGCTTACTGAGAGCTACCCATGCTGTGTTCCAGGGCCATCTCTTTCATCGATGTTTCCTTGCTTCCTTGCCCCCTTGGATGCTAGGCTTCTTTCTCAGAGAGAACCCCTGTGTCAGTTCTGCCAGCTCTCACTGCTGTCTTAGAGTCCTGCATTCTAGTCTCAGGTTGGTCATCACTCAGTATGACATTGGGCAAGTCACCGATTTCTCTCTGGACTTCTGAAGTCCCTTGTAGCTGTTAGCATATCTGGGATGATGCAGTTTGGATAACTGGTGAGGATTCCAACTTGCTCTCTGCTGCTTTGTGACCATAAATCCGTACCAAACACCAGCTATCCTGCCCTCTGCTTTAGATCCCTAGGTAGACTCTAACCCACCTTAGGCAGGGCCCTTCCCAGCACCTTTTAACAGGATTCAGTTCACACATATGTCACTAGACAGCACTGCCTTGATTGCAGCACAGAAATGAGCTTCAACCATTTAAACAATTGAGCAGTGAGGCCAACATATAGCATTCTCCACCTATGCTAAAGCAGCCAAGGAAATGAAGTTTAAGGGGATGATTTAAATTGTTGGCAGGGCACCGTGGCTCATACTGTAATCCCAGCACTTTGGGAGGCCAAGGCAGGTGGATCACTTGAGGTCAGGAGTTCAAGAACAGCCTGACCAACATGATGAAACCCTGTCTCCACTAAAAATACAAAAATTAGCTGGGCATGGTGGTGGGCACCTGTAATCCCAGCTACTCAGGAGGCTGAGGCAGGGGAATAGCTTGAATCTGGGAGGCAGAGTTTGCAGTGAGCTGAGATTGCACCATGGCACTCCAGCCTGGGCAATGGAGTGAGACTGTGTCTCAAAAAATAAATAAATAAAAATAAAGTGTTGCGAGAGCTAGTTTTACTGTGGTCCTTGAACTTTGATTTTAGACACCTTTCCCCTCCTTTTCTGCTTTCATCTTTGGTGTTTGGGCCCTTATGGGTTATTGAGCCTTCAGGTTATTCATTGCTTTTTTTCTCCCTCCTTTGTGGGAAGGGATCTAATATACAGAGGATTGGATCAATCATTCTCTTGATTTATGGCCTTCTTTCTTTAGTGGTCCATGCAAGACGTTTCTTGTTTAATTACTTATTTTCTTGTATCTCATTGCCCTGTGCATCCAAACCACACCCACTATAGGCAATTATTGAATATTTTTAATGTGTATTTTTTTGTTTATATGTGTTCTTGGATAATGGGTAATGCTTCTAGTATGTGTGAATTATTTAAAATTTTAATAATATTTAATAAAATTTCAATAATATGAGATATGTTACAGTCTTTTTTTTTTTTTTTTGAGACAGTTTTACTTTGTCGCCCAGGCTGGAATGCAGTGGCTCGATCTCAGCTCATGGCAATCTTTGCCTCCTGGGTTCAAGTGATTCTCCTGCCTCAGCCTCCTGAGTAGCTGGGATTACAGGTATGTGCCACCATGTCCAACTAGTTTTTGCATTTTTTAGTAGAGATGGGGTTTCACCATGTTGGCCAGGCTGGTCTCGAACTCCTGAACTGAAGTGATCCATCTGCCTTGGCCTCCTAAAGTTCTGGGAATACAGGCACTGCGCCTGACCCACATTCTTTTTTTGTACTTCAAAATCCAGTATGTATTTTACTGTTAATAGCAAATCTCAATTTGGATGGTAAATTTTCATTAGAAATACTTAATCTGTATTTAGATTTCATAAAATGCACAGTTGAAAAAGTAGATTCATATACCTAAGTTGTTTCAAGCATACTTAAAAGTTTTCTAACAATCAAGTATCAAAAAAAGTATTTTTCTTTAATGTTTGCATGCAAACTGACAAAACTACTTCATTTAGTTGTATTAGTCATATTTATTTTAGCAGAATTGACTTGACTTGAAGCAAAAACATATCAGTTTTGAAACTACATCTTCCAGGTTAAGTAAATTCTCTAACTCTTGTGTCAATTCAGTATTATTAACTTGAAATGCAAAGAGATATTGTGTAAATTGAAAAAGCAATTCTAAATGTATAAATATTAACAAAAAGCAACTCTAAATTTATTAATATCAACAAAGCATTCTTTAAACTGTTCTTGTTTTTGTAGCTAATTTACATAATACTATTTATTACAATTAGAATCTTCTGCATATTTATGTTGAAAGAATGTGTATTATGAAAGGTTTCAACTTTAGCATAAATTTTTTTTTTTTTGCTGCAAAAAGTATAGCATAAATTCTTGTACTTCTTTTTTTTTTTTTGGGAGGGGGAGGAGGGGAGGAAGGCAGGGAGGGAGGGAAGGAGAAAGGTAGGGAGGAGGGA
>CAUYOR010061332.1:0-11047 GCA_963573925.1 Callimico goeldii | reverse complement strand
GCTGGCATTGGGGCACATGCCTGTAATCCCAGCTACTCAGGAGGCTGAGGCAGGAGAATTGCCTGAACCCAGGAGGTGGAGGTTACGGTGAGCCGAGATCGCGCCATTGCACTCCAGCCTGGGTAACAAGAGCGAAACTCCATCTCAAAAAAAAAAAAAAGTTGAAAAACTCAGATATCTCACGGGCTTGATCCTTTTCCTTCCATAGTGCATCTGACTCTAAGGAATGAGCATGGGAATAGGAATCAGGAGACTTGGGCTCCAGTTCTGATTCTGACACAAACTCACAGCTTGTGTCTCCTCCCAGAACTCTCTACTGAGGTGTATTATTTTTATTTATTTATTTATTGATTGATTTTTAAGACAGGGTCTCATTCTGTCACCCAGACTAGAGTGCAGTGGCAGGATCAACTCCAGGGTTCAAGTGATACTCCCACCTCAGCCTTCCCAGTAGTTGGGACTACAGGCATGCACCACCACACCCAGCTAATTTTTAAATTTATTATTTGTAGAGACAAGGTCTCCCCATGTTCCCCAGGCTGGTCTCAAATTCCTGGTCTCAAGCAATCCTCCCGCCTCAGCCTCCCAAAGTTCCGGGATTATGGGCGCAAGCCACCGCATTTGGCCTTTACTGAGATTTAAATCAAAATATGCATTCATTCTCTCAATAAACACTCTTGGCTGCACATAATGACTGAGGTTCATACGTTATCCCTAACTCTTTCTCAGACGTCTTAACAGGAGTTGTTTGCAGGCACATTCAGTGTAGTACCGCATGCCTTCCTTCTGAGTTCCTGAATCATCTGAAGCTCCCACCATCTCCCCAGTGTCCAAGCCAGAAACCTACAAGTCATCTTGAGCTTCCCTTTCCTCCCTAGCTCCTGGGCTCCACCAACCTGAGATTGTTAAGTTCTACTGAGGCTACCATCCAGATATTTAAATTAGAACAGTCATAAAACTAAAAAGCAAATAGGAAACTGAAAAAGAAAGCCAATGACTATAAAGAGTTAGCGTGTTGAAAATATTATACAGAGCCTTTTTCTAAATAAATAAGAAAAAATATGTCATAAAAATTGGGCAGGTTGGACGCGGTGGCTAACGCCTGTAATCCCAACACTTTGGGAGGCCGAAGCGGGCAGATCACGAGATCAGGAGATCGAGACCATCCTGGCCAACATGGTGAAACCCCCATCTCTACTAAAAAGTACAAAAATTAGCTGGGCGTGGTGGCGCACCTGTAGTCCCAGCTACTTGGAAGGCTGAGGCAGGAGAATTGTTTGAACCCAGGAGGTGGCGGTTGCAGTGAACTGAGATCATGCTACTGCACTCCAGCCTGATGCCTGGCAACAGAGCAAGACTCTGTCTCAAAAAATAAATAAATAAATAATTGGGCAAAGGAAGTAAATCATTTGCAGAAGAAATACATAATAAGGTAAATAAATATCTGAAAATGTTTTCACTTCAAAAATCAAGGAAAGTCTAATTTTAACTAAATCCTTTTTTCCCCCTCTCAAAATGTCGACTTCTTTTTAAAATTATCAGTCTCATTGAGTAAGACAGGCATTACAGGGTCCTGGAGAGCAGAGAACCTAAAGTGCGTGTAACATTTGGAAAAGCAATTCAACAACAGGTATTAACAGCCTTAAAAGTGTCCATTTCTCTTTATCCAGGAATTTTCCTTCTAAGAACCATTCTAGGAAAATAATTAGAGGTGCAAATTAAAGATCCATATATAGGATGTTTATTAGCACATTATTTTTCCATTAAAATGTGAAACAGGCTGGGTACAGTGGCTCAGTCCTGTAACCCCAGCACTTTGGGAGGCCAAGGTGGATGGATCACTTGAGGTTAGGAGTTCGAGAGCCTAGCCAACATGGCAAAACCCCATCTAATACAAAAATTAGCTGGGCGTGGAGGTGCATGCCTATAGTCCCAACTACTCACGAGGTTGAGACAGGAGGATCACTTGAACCTGGGAGGCGGAGGTTGAAGCGAGCCGAAATCATACTACTGCACTCTAGCCTAGAGGACAGAGTGAGACTCCATCTCAAAAAAAAAAAAATGTGAAAAAAACTTAAATATCAAAAACTAGAGAAATCATAAACGGTAAACACTCTTTGATACATCATTTTTACTTTTTTTTTTTTTTGAAATGGAGTCTCGCTTTGTGGCCCAGGCTGGAGTGCAGTGGTGTGGTCTTGGCTCACTACGACTTCTGTGTCCTGGGTTCAAGCAATTCTCCTGCCTCAGCCTCCCAAGTAGCTGGGATTACAGGCATCTTTTAGAGATTATTATACAGTCACAGAAATGTATATGAAGGATTTTCATGTTGTGTGAAAACATGCACAAGATCATGGTGATGGAAAAAAGAGGGCTAGAACACCAAATACAGCTAGAGCCTCATCTGGCTTTTTCTCCCTTCAAATTGTATTTTACATGCAATATTGTAACATAAAAAAAAAGTCTTTCAGGGCTTCTCACTGACATGTGAATTTCAGTGATCACGTGAGACGCTTTGGGGTCCACTCCTGGTACCTCTGCCTCCTGAGTTCTCACAGCATCTCCCACCTCCCCAACCTTGGATTTCGGCTTCCCCATTCTTGGCACTCCCTTACCAGTCTTTGCTGCTGGCTTTATGCTTTTGCCTGATTTCTCTTTTGGGGAGTGCCCTGCCTCCCACTCTGCCTCCCCAGCACACCACTTGCTGTTGACATAGACGTCCACCCAACCTCTGGACTCAGCCTGCACGTGGCCTGCTCAAGAGCGCCTTCCCCGGCAGGATTTGTCATGATTCCGCCTTGAGATCCCACCGCATCCACAGACCGTGGCGCTGTCAGGGGATTTCTGCAGGAGCGTGGCATGTTCTGCACTTTCAGAGGAGGCCTCTGGTAAGCACATCTGCAGCAGGGATGATCCTGGGGTGGAGAACAAGATGGGAAGCTCTCAGAGGCCAGGGAGGACTCTGACTGGGACTCAGGATGGAACCCTGGGACTCCACTCAGTCCTGCTCAGAATTTCCAAACTGCCCTGTGGCTGTCTTGGGCCCCATCTGGATGGTGCTTCTCTTGTGGCTCAACTGCTGCAGCATTATTCCCTTCGGTCCCAGCCCTCCACCACAGAACTCCCATCCCTGCTCAACCTGCCTGACATTCTCCTTGGCCTGAGTTCTGCCCTACTCCAGACCCTGACAGTGCTCTCCCTTCTTTCTTCTCTCAGACCACAACTTGGGAGAGAAGGCTGAAGCGTCCTCTGTCATTGGGAATGATGACAATTCAGAACACAGACGAGTCTCCTCAGCGGGACCACACCTGACTTCCCAGCCATGGGTAACTACATGGGAGAATCAGGGTCCTGCAGACCTGACACCTGGGAACAACCTCAGACAGACTGGAGTCCAGGGACTGCCATCAATCACCAACAGATGATGATTTGCAGCAACGGAGTGCCAGGAATGCCACCTCGACTGGCAAGTTCCTGAGCACCTCTCTCTGCCAGGCGCTGGGCAGCATGCCTGTGGTGCTCTAGGAAAGCTCAGATTAGTGGCAGTAACAATGAATAAAGGAAAATTAACAGGAATGTGTGCAGCTGGGATGTAGTGTGAGCAGGTCTCCTATACTGCCTGGAAGTCTTTGCAGAACGCTTCTGGAAGGGGTGACTTTATCCACGAGTCCTTAGAGAGAGAAGACAGGGGAGGACTTTCTGCAAGGAAATAACGAGAATGGGAAGCGTAAAAACACCCAAGTAAGGAAGCATGATTCTCTGTGCCTCTGTTGCCCCTTGGAAATCCTGCTTGGAGATCACAGCATCATGGCACAAATTCACATCAAGGAACTCAAGGTCCAGGCTCAGACTGACTACTCGCCAATCCCATCACTTCACAGCCGTCTCTCCTTGTTCGGAGTTCTCCGGAGTGGCACCATGGGTGCTAAACCGATCACTTAGCAGTTATTTTGAAGTTTAGACCACGATTGTGCTGAACAGGACTCAGCCTGCAGTGGGCACTTAATAAATGTTTCTAGACCTTCTTGCTTCCCCAATGAGAGAGCGAATCAAGGGCAAAAGTTGTGCCTTATCTCTCCTTGGACCTTGGTGAGGACCAAGGACCTCGTCGGCGCCGGCAGGGCTCTGCTGTTGGATTCGTTTGCTGGGGCCGTCTGGTCTTTCTCAGCACGTCCTCCACCAGAGCTAACTCTTTGACAGCTTCAGGGGCAATTTTCACATTTCAAAGGGCCCTTCAGGGCTGAGGAAGGTACCCTAGGTGGAAGAGCCTGACTTATCATCAGGCAGGCAGGAACCATTTGTCTGGAAAATTCACTTGGAGATCACAGAAGCAGGTGTCTATTGCGTCTCAAGCCCATGCAGAAGTCTGGCTCCCAGGCGGGAGGAGCAATTGCTTCCCCACAGCCTGGCAAGTCTGCCCGAGACAAGCTCCTACAGGAACTGCAAACACACTTGCCCTTCAGTGCCTCCCCTGCCCCCACCCCACTTCCTCTCCTGCCTCACTCGCATCCCCTCCCACACCTCTCCCTGGAGTCCGGAATGAGATCAGCACCTCCGGACGGGGGGCTGCCAAGTGACCTGCTTAAACTCATTTGCTCCTGGGACATAATTCCCAAGGAAGCACATTTTAATTAAACTTTCCGGTAAACACGTCCTTTGCTCTATAATAACTCCATTAAAAAGAGATCACTATAAAGAAGCCATTCTATCCCATAAACATTAAAAATAGACAAACAGACTCCTGAGCCAGGCTGGCAGCACAAGAGCTGCTTCCCTCCACAGCCCCAGCCTCCCTGCAGGGGCCTGCCTGGGCCCTCCTGCCTCCAGACGATTTCTCCAGGGTTTTCTCCCCGCCTGGAATGCTCAGAGAACCTCTCTGCCCTCCTCCAGGAACCTTCCCTGATCAGCCCTCACTCATCTGAACTTTTCTCTTGGCCCCAGCTACACAGCCATGTGCTTAAAACGACCTTGCTTGTCACTATCTACTCTCACCAAGCAATTCATGAGGACAAGGAGCAGGTCACGTGCCTCTTGGTCTCCTCCAGAGACCCCTCACAGAGAGCTTGTGCAGGGTAGAAACACCACGAAATGGGAGGGCAACACAGGGCCACCCCAAATCTCCAATTGGTGACAAATAGTACCTGACAAAAACGGATATCTTAGAAATCATTCAGCTGTCTCGATGAAGTTTTGACTGATTAATATCTAGAAAAAAAGAAGGTATGTGGTTGTTGATTGGTTCTCCTAAATTATTTTTTAAAATGTGCTTGCCTTTCCAAAATGCAAGCCAACAATTCCTCATCTACAATTTGAAAGTCCAAAAAGTCCTTTAAAAAAACAGGAGGCCAGGCGTGGTTGTTCATGCCTGTAATCCCAGCACTTTGGGAGGCCAAGACGGGTGGGTCACAAAACCAGCAGTTGGAGACCAGCCTGGTGGACATGGTGAAACCTGTCTCTATTAAAAATACAAAAATTAGCCTGGTGTGGTGGTGCATGCTTGTAATCCCAGCTACTCGAGAGGCTGAGGCAGGAGAATTGCTTGAACCTAAAAGGCAGAGTTGCAGTGAGCCAAGATCATGCCACTGCACTCCAGCCTGGGCAACAGAGCAAGACTCTGCCTAAAAAACTAATTAGTGAATGAATAAATAAATAAATAAATAGCAGGAGACCCTATAATCCCCGTACTTTGGGAGGCGGAAGCATGCGTATGGCTTGGGCTCAGGAGCTTGAGATCAACCTGGGCAATATGGTGAAACCTTGTCTCTAGTTCCAACTACTAGGGAGGCTGAGGTGGGAGAATCAGTTGAACCCAGGAGGTCAAGTTTGCAGTGAGTTTTGATCATGCCACTGTACTCCAGCCTAAGTGACAGAATGAGACCTTGTCTCAAGAAAAAAAAAAAAAAAAGAGGAGAATGTAATTTCAGCATTTTGGAAGTCCAAGGCAGGAGGATCCCTTGGGCCCAGGAGTTCAAGACCAGCTTAGACAACATAGTGAGACAAACCCCTCCCACCACCACCAGCCTCTCTCAAAACAAAAAGTTAGCCAGGCATGGTGGCACATGCCTGTGGTCCCAATTACACCGGAAGATGAGGCAGCAGGATCACTTTCACTCAGTAGGTCAAGGCTGCAGGAGCCCTGCTCACACCACTGTACTCCAGCCTGGGCAACAGGCGAGACTCTGTCAAAAAAAAAGAAGGAAGAAGAATTTTTTTGTTGTTGCTTTTAAGGCTTGTTTGGCAGCAAGATCTGATTTGATCTAAATCTAAATGTACTTTTACAATTTTAGTAGAAAAATTGTATTAAGTGGAGAGTTGTCTGTTTTGCTATAAAAAAAATTAATGTACTAATCACAGGATACTAGGCTGGATCCCGCTGGGGGTGTTATACAGTATATTATATGGATGGACTATATTTCTCTTCTAAAAATTAAAAAAAAATTGAATTCTAAAGCCATCTGACCACAGCAGTTTCAGAAAATGGATTAGGGAGTTAGATGTGTAATGTTCAAAAGTTCCCTGTAGATAAGATATTTGTGCTCTGATTTCTATTTTTCTGATCCATGTTTTATCATTTCTAGGGCTTTTATAGATTTTATCATTGTTCCCAAATATCTGTTTCTCCCCCCCACAAGAGATGTTTCATTCTTGCCATTGCCTTGGGGGTTTTCAGTAACTCCCTTAGGAAGGAGAATAGCTACTGCCTCATTGATCTCAGACTTTGCCAATGCAGTGAGAGCAGATACATTACATGGCATTTCTGAATGAAGTTTTTAAGTCATTGTATGTCAGTTTTTTGTTTTTCCTCTGTCATGAGAATGGCATGTCCCAGATGGAAGACACACCTTTCACCTGGATCCTGAACTACAGATGAATGACTTCATACCACATAGAAAAATTAACCTAAATAAATCAACGGGCTAAATATCAGGGCTAAAACAATAAAACTCTTAGAAGAAAACAGACGGGCAAATCTTTATCACCTTGAATTTGGCAATAGATTCCTAGATAGGACACAAAATGAATGAACAACAACAGAAAAATAATAGGTAAATTGAACTTCATCAAACAAAAACTTTTGTGTATCAGAGGCCGTTCTCAAAAAAAAAAACCAAGGGACATTATTAAGAAAGTGAAAAGAAAATCTACAAAACGAGATAAAATATTTACAAATTATGTATCTGTTAAGGGTCTAGTATCCAGCACAGATAAAGAAACTTTGGGCCTGGTGTGGTGGCTTATGCCTGCAATCTCAGCATTTTGGGAGGCAGAGATGGGTAGATCACTTGAGATCAGGAGTTCCAGACCAGCCTGGCCAACATGGTAAAACCTCATGGCCACTAAAAATGCAAAAATTAGCCAGCCATGGTGGCGGACACCTGTAAACACAGCTACTTGGAAGGCTGACGCAGGAGAATCACTTGATGCCGAGGGGCGGAGGTTGCAGTTAGCTGAGATCCTGCCACTGCACTCCAGCCAAGCGACAGCAAGAATCCGTCAAAAAAAAAAAAAAAAAGAAAATCCACATCTTTACAACCAAACAACAAATAGACAAGCAAACCAATTTAAAAGTGGGCAAAGGACATGAATTGGCATTTCTCCAAAAAAGATATACAAACAGCCAACGAGCACATGAAAAATTGTTCATTGTGGTTAGAAAAATGCAAATCAAAACCACAATGAGATACCACTTCACATTCACTAGGATGGCTGTAATTAAAAAATAGAAAATAGAAAGTGGCAGTAAGGATGTGAAAAGATTGGAACACTGATATGTGGCTAGCAAAGTTATAAACTGGGATAGCCACTGCGAAAAATAATTCTGTGGTTCCTCAAAAAAATTAATGCAGAACTACCCTATGTCCCAGCAGTTCTACCAGGACATTCCTGGTCCAAATATTAAAAACTACTAAAAAAAATACATATACACACACGCTGATAGCAACACTGTTTACACTAGTCAAAAGATAGAAACAGCCACATGTTCACTAACCAATGGGTGGATGAACAAAGGGTGGTATACACATGTAACGGAGTATTATTTAGCCATGAAAGAAATGAAGTACTGATATGTGCCGCAAAGTGAATGAATCTCAAAACTCACGTTAAGTGAAATGAAAGAAGCCAAACACAAAAGATCAAGTATGGCATGGTTTCATTGATGTGAAATATTCAGAACAGGGAAATCCACAGAGACGGATCACAGATCAGTGGCTGCCAGGGGGTGAGGGGAGAAGGGAATGGGGATAAGCTATCAGTGGGTATGGGGTTTTTCTTTAGTCGTGATGAAAATGTTCTCCAACTAGTTAGAGGTGGTGGTTGCACAGCACTGTAAATGTATTAAATGCCACTGAATTGTTCACTTTAACATTTTATATATATAATATATATATCTCATATAATACGTTACATGACTGTCTTTTTTATTTTATTATTTTTTTTAATGTAGAGACAGGGTCTCACTGTGTTGCCCATGTTGGTCTTGAACTCCTAGCCTCAAGCAATCCTCCCACTTCAGCCTCCCAAAATGCTGAGATTACAGATGTGAGCCACGGTACCCTGCCATGTATTATAGAATGTCATCTTAATTTTAAAAAGAAGTGAGAAAGAGGAGCAGGAAATATCCTCCATCATGGAGCCTCCCTACTCTTGACTCAGAATGGTTACTGGTGTGGAAAGATATCAGTCTTTAAAATTTCTCAGAGCTAAAGGCTGCAGATGGCCAGAGCCACCTGCCATTCCTCTGGCCTGCCGAACCTAGACCATATCCCTAGGGTCCTGTGATAAGATCACTGTCCCGTGAGTCGAGATGTGGGAAGGTTGAGGATGCTGTTTTTCACGTCTCCTCCCGCACCTCCACTGAAGCCATCCCCAGTGCCAGGACTAAGGAGGTCCTGCACAGAGTGCTCACCACAGGGTGAGCTCTAACATCTGTTGTGGTCAGCAGGGTCCTGGCAACCCGAGGAGATATAGCAGAGATCTCGAGAGCCCCAGAGGGTCCTCTTTGGCCTTGATCCTCTGTGTGATGCTTGGTCTGGAGACTCTATGCCAGACAATGCAGCATCTCCAAGGAGGCTGTATGGGAGATGATGGCTTTTATCATTATAGTGGGAGTTTCTATCCTGAACAATTTGAGTTACTATGCTAGGGGAGACAAAGAACTGGCCATTGAAGTCTCTGCCCCTTCAGAAGAAAGTCATCGTATTTTTGAAAGGTTATGCCACATTGCAAGAGAATTTGGAGACCTTAAATCTACTATCCTAGATGTCAAACTCCAGAACAAACTATCAGGAATAGCAAACGTGAAAACCATGAATAAAGAATTGGAAAGCTGTAACTCTCTACTTGGTCTTAGAATACATTATTATAGAGAAGCATGAAAAAGAACAGAAATCTACATGTTTACAGGAAGTTTAACTGATGGCTGAGATTACAAGCAAATCTTGATCCTTAGAAGACGCAACTAAGCAAATCTAACAAGTGGCTACAAGCAAAACATTCTTCAAAATCCCTCAGAAGTATGGAGAACAGCTTCAGGAGCACTAACAGAGACTTTGGAGGAAAATTCCAATCTTCAAAGACGCATAAAGCTGCTTTCACAAGAATCTCAGAAATGGAGTGAACAAACTTATTAAAGAGAAAAAAAAACTCAGAAAACTCTAGACTGGACTGGGAGCAGTGGCTCAATCCTATAATCCCAGCACTTTGGGAGGCCGAAGTGGGAGGATCGCCTGAGCTCAGGAGTTTGAGACCAGGCTAGGCAACATGGCAAGAGCCCAATTCTACAAAAAAAAAAAAAAAAAAAAAAATTAGCCGGGTGTGGTGGTGCACACGTGTGGTCCCAGCTACTTGGGAGGCTGAAGTGGGGGAATCACTTAAGCCTGGGACGTCAAAGCTGCAGTGAGCTGAAATCACGCCACTGCACTCCAGCCTGGGCAGCAGAGTGAGACCTTGTCCCCAAACAAGTTTGTTTTACAATTTTTAATTTTAAAAATCTATAGACTGCCTGTGGAATAAGTTCTTAACAAAAAGAATCATGTCAAGATTCTAAGTGAACACTTGCTAATGATAAACAAATGGGTGACTGTTCTTTTTTTTTTTTTTTTTGAGTCGGAGTTTCGCTCTTGTTACCCAGGCTGGAGTGCAATGGCGCGATCTTGGCTCACCACAAACTCCTCCTCCTGGGTTCAGGCAATTCTCCTGCCTCAGCCTCCCAAGTAGCTGGGATTACAGGCACATGCCACCACGCCCAGCTAATTTTTTGTATCTTTGGTAGAGGCGGGGTTTCACCATTTTGACCAGGATGGTCTCAATCTCATGACCTCGTGATCCACCAGCCTCGGTCTCCCAAAGTGCTGGGATTACAGGCGTGAGCCACCGCGCCCGGCCGGGCTACTGTTCTTGAAGAAGGCAACAGAGACCATGAGAACCTGGAACTGGATATGTGAATGGCACTAATGGTGATCTCTTACAAGACAATTCCAGAAGTGTTTTGAAGAAAGTAATTTATGGGGTAGAGTATATATACTTACCTTAAAACCCTGCAAAACAAAGGAGAAAATGTACATGAAATTAACTGAAGAAACCAAAATAATTTATGCACTTAAAGATCATATGGAAAGTTGGTTGGGCGTGGTGGCTCATGCCTATAATCATAGCACTTTGGGAAGCCAAGACTGGTGGATCACAAGGTAAGGAGCTCGAGACCAGCCTGACCAACATGGTAAAACCTCATTTCTACTAAAAATACAAAAATTAGCTAGGCATGGTGGCGTGTGCCTGTAATCTCAGCTACTCAGAAGGCTTAGGCAGCAGAATTGCTTGAACCCAGGAGGGAGAGGTTGCCATGAGCCAAGATTGCACCACTGCACTCCAGCCTGGGCTCTAGAGCAAGACTTGTTTCATATATGTGGCACATATACACCATGGAACACTATGCAGCCATAAAAAAGGATGAGTTCATGTCCTTTGCGGGGACATAGATGAAACTGAAAACCATCATTCTTAGCAAAGTGACACAAGAACAGAAAACCAAACACCACATGTTCTC